>JAHHFK020004376.1:0-73610 GCA_024533555.2 Aedes koreicus | reverse complement strand
TTATAAGCGAATACGTGACGTCACAAGTTAGCGAATAGCAGGTTTTCCTGAATTTAATAAATCATTTTCATTTTCAAATTTAGTAACAAGCCTTCACAATTTACGTCACGTAATAAAGTTTGTTTGAATTTTAGATTGGTTTGCACTTATTTGAAGCGGGATATTTCCCAAACTTGGTTGATTACTTAGGGTTATTGTATAGATTTAGTTTGAAACTCGGTTTGACGTTGGTAAGTACGTAAACTGGTTGGTTGCCTATAAACGCGTGTGTGTGTGTTAGAGTGCGACTTGGGTTCTGATTGACATTGACCTACCCTGATTTAGGCAGTCTCTTCCGGGTAAAATTTAGCAGAGCTAACGGTCCTCCTTTACTGGAGGTGGCGCTTAAGCCGTCAGCTTAAGGCTACAGGACAGAACGTTACAAGCTGTACCGCAGTGGTTGGTGCAGTCGAAATGCATCGTAATGGACGACAAGACGTACATAAAAGCGGAAGTTTTTCGCCTTCAAGTCCCGCCTGGATGTTCCAGAGAAGTTCCGGAAGAAGAAAAAAAAAGAAGAAGAACATACAAAACACTTTCTTCAGCAGTTTCCTCATCGATTACGCATTAAACGGTCAATTCAAATGTTTTTTAGTTGGTAGAAGCGCCACAGGTAGCACGTATTGCCGATTTTCTTACGTTTGACGTTAACAAACTACTGCCATCTGTTCAGCTTCATCATCCATCACAGTGTGCTCAACAGATGGCGTTCGTTTTTTTAAATGACGATGATTTGTAGTGCAAAATACTCAATGTGTTATGTCTGTTTGTCTGTGATATAAATGTTAATAAATAAACGAGGATGGGTTAATATAAAAATATAAACATTTCCATAAAAAATCTCGCGTTGTTACGCTCGTTGATGATAATTGTTGATGCTGCTGATTGAAAATTATGCAGAAAAAATGCAAAACTACCTATTTTAAAACGAGTTTTTCTCCTGAAGGGGACAAAAGGGGATAAACAATTTTGCATAGATCTTGTAGATAGAAGATTGTAATTTCAGTTTACGTATTTTGTGTTTGCAAATATTTGCAAATAAGGGAGTAAGATATCTTGCAAAAACGTATTTTTTTACACTTCAATCCCTATAATTTTTTTTATACAATAACTATCTTATACCTTCAAAATGTGCGTCATTTAACTGTTTTTTTAAGTCCCACCCTAAGGAAAGTCAGAAAAACTGTTAACGATACGTAGATGAGATAGAAGTTAAATTTTTTCCGCAAAGTTTCATAAAATTGAAAAATATCCTCTAAATCATAAGAATAAAAAGTTGAAAATTTTATTATGAACATAAAAGGACCACCCTTATCACCACCCAAACCAAAAGATAGATATTATTTTTTAAATTAAATCTTTAGAAGACATCCTCTGTCTAAAGTTGATGGTTTTCGAGTTATCGATTTTTGTCGCGAAATTTGTCCGTTCGTACCATAGTCGAGTGGTACGAAGCCAACGATGTTTGTTTTTGTGCCAAAGGAGACAAATCCGCCAAGCTCACCAGAACTTCGCCCAATGGAAAAATTCTAGGAGATTATGAAGGGCAAGTTTCGGAATACGGGAAGGTCTTCAAAAACGACAAGGATTTGAAAAAAGAGTGGATGAAAGTGTTTAAGAAAGATGGCGCAAATGTTGCACAGGATTAGATGAGTAGCGTCCAAAGTGTGGGCGTTTAGCACAGGAGGTATGTAGAAGACAAAGTTGAATAAATTAACTGTATAAAAACGTAGTTAATATGTCATTATTTATTCCTTGAGAGTTTCAAAAATATCCGATTTAAAATGAATATTTTGTGATCATTGTTGTCTTTTGCATTTATTCGAATACAATCTATTTTTCTAACTTGATCTGTATTCGAGCGGGATCGGCGCTAGTATTACCTTATATGAAGTTTGATCTCACAAATTATTAAATATTGAGGATAAATAATAGTCCCAATCATTATCTGTTGGCTCCTTGTGCAATTACAGCTGGTCTGGCAGTAACGGATTAGCAACCTCGGACGATCAATCATTCTTATTAAAAGCAATTATACTGAAATACTACACCAGGCTACACCAGGATCGTACCTGTTCCCCATGTCACGACCTGTCAAATAGTCTGCAATATGGATATTTTTGGAACACATACGGCGCCTTGATGCAGGAAATCGATGTCCGACTCCATTTAGGAATCCAAAATGATGGTTTCAGTTCCGTAAAGGGTGGAAAATACTGTCAAAAATATGGATAAAAAACGGCGTGTAAAGGCTCTAAATCGATGTTCGACATCCGAGTCGTTCATACAAACGATTATTTGTTCTCCTGACCAAGAGGAACGAAAGGCAGGTGTTGAAACGATCATTAAGATAAAGAACGACGCAAACAAAGGAAATCCGAATATAAGACTGCACAAGGATTGATTGACTTCACCAAGGCCGACGAACCTCCGCTGCCATGCGGACTTCATCACAATGAAATCTTGGAATTCATAAACACACTGGATTAGCTATTACACGAACAATACAATGAACGATGCGTAAAACGAGTAATCGAAGCACCGGTCAGCGGCCAAGTCATTCGACAAACGTGACAGTCGTATGAAAGTGTAACAAATGGGACAAGATCAATGTTTAAAAATCAGTCGAAAATCGATTTGCCGATTCCATTAGGTAACATTAGTTAAAGTTTCAGTAAATGCTGGATTTGTAAGGATAGAACTTTTAGTGTAAATATATAAATAAAAACGTACAATTATACTTAGCAAGATTTGATGTGAGTTTGTATTTAATTGCAGGAAAAAGAACCTGGTCAATGTCAGCCGTAAGCCCCCTTCAAATCGTTCATTACGGCCTAAATGGAAGAGCCGAAAAAAAGACCACAGGCGAAATATTCATTTATCAATCGATAGCACCTTTACTTCTGAATAATTATTCCAAAGATTTTTCTGTGTGTACAATATCTCTAAATTCCTGTATTATGTACCTCAGGATTATGAAGATATACTCAAGCGCCATTTTTTTACAAAACAGAAGCCACGATTTTGGATTTCAAAATCCCGGCAGACGTCAATTTCCAGTCTTTATACGCGGTTCGTAATCCAAAAACTAAAAACAGTTGACCTGGTTTCAAATTTAGTCGGTGCCGTTGGGATTTTCTTAGACGAAAAATTTGATCACGTCTTCCTTCGGAAGGGAATGAACAGCTGTTGGTTCCAGCCCATGTGTTGATGGGTTCGATATGTAGGGTCCAGGTCTTCTACACTGATAGGCAAAATAATGTGCCCACCTCATCGTTTTTTCAATTTCTCTCATTTACTTGGTTCAAATTTAAGAAAACACATTGTATTTTTTTTATTATCTTATTTTTTATATTCTTTTTAAGTTTCACTTATGGAATACTGAAAAAAAGGAGTTTTACTTAAAGAAAAATAAAATCAATTTGTGTTGAACAAAAAAAAAACAGTGATAAAATAAAGTGCCCACTTAAAAAATCGATATGTTTTCGATAAGTTTCCATTGGAAGACCCCTCGATTGTTTATGTTTTGATATTTTGACATGTTTTGAAGCAAACGGCTCAACCTGGTGCATTTGTATACGTGATTGCATTTGATTCAATTGAAAAAAATGGAGAACGCAGTGCTTTCGAAAGCAATTCCCTTGTGTATCCAAAAATTGGTCGTTCGTGATGTGCAAAACGGTGAATCGCACCGGGCTGTCGCTAAGAAGTACAGTATCAGTAAGGCAGCGGTTGGCAAAATTCTTCTGAAGCTTAAAACGTTTGGATCAGTGGTGGATCGCCCTGGCAGAGGCAGGAAGCGGAAAAACGGATGCGAGAACGGACACCAAGATCATGCGCGAAGTCAAGAAGAACCCGAAGGTAACTATCCGCGAGATCCAGGAAACCCTTCAGTTATCAGTTTCCGGTCGAACTGTTCGTCGCCGTCTCGTAGCACAGGGGTTGAATAGCAAACTTGCCCGGAATCGCCCATTTATCAGCAAGGCAAACAAAGCCAAACGGCTTAAGTTTGCTAAGGAGCATGCTGATAAGCCCTTAGAGTTCTGGAAAACGGTTCTCTGGACGGACGAATCAAAATTCGAGCTGTTTAACCGAAAGCGGCGGGTTCCTGTTTGGTGCAGATCGGAAGAGGAGCTTCAGGAGCGCCACATCCAAGGCACGATGAAGCATGGAGGAGGAAATGTGATGGTCTGGGGGTGTTTTTCGTGGAGTGGAGTGGGAAGCATTGTGAAAATCGACGGGATAATGACGGCAGATTCTTACATCAACATCCTGCGAGAAAATCTGGAGGTTTCGTGGGCGATTCTCGATGCCAGGGTTGGCAAAACTGGTGTTACCAATAAAAATAACTATTTTGAAGCACTGGAGCGCGCCTGGGAAGAGCTAGATCCACAGCACCTAAAGAACCTGGTCGAGAGCATGTCGAAGCGCAGGAGGTCCTGAAGGCCAAAGGAGGACACATCAATTATTGAAATGCTTTTATTTTACTTTAATGAATGGTTTCTGTAGCCTAAATGAAGTGGGCACTTTATTTTGTCACTGTTTTTGTTCTACACAAATTGATTTTTTTTTCTTTAAGTAAAACTCCTTTTTTTTCAGTATTCCATAAGTGAAACTTAAAAAGAATATAAAAAATAAGATCATTAAAAAAATACAGTGTGTTTACTTTAATTTGAACCAAGTAAATGAGAGAAATTAAAAAAACGATGAGGTGGGCACTTTATTTTGCCTATCAGTGTGAGTCCAGGCGCAAAGTCACTTTATTACAAAACAACAACAACGAACTAAACCAGCATAAATCTTTCATGCCCAGTGCATTGTGGAATCCATCAGCGGTCTTGGAAGTGAAACCCAGCTGTCAGTAAACTCTTGAAATTATATCCTCATTCAGCAAACAAAACGTAGGCTCTCGATCCAGTAATATACGTATAGGATGTCCCAATACGTATAACCACGATGGAAAATCAAGATAAATGCATTTTTTTTGGAGGAAACCTTTACAACTTTTCGCTATTTCTGAGTTTTTACATTGCGTCTTCTCTTCTCTTCTCTTCGGGGATCCACTATGTGCTCAAGATGCATTTTGATGCGTTAAGATGCATTTAAACTTCCTTCTAAGCCTGATTTTTTATTATTACGTGGTTAGATCAATCATACTATCAGCTCAGGGTATCAAACCCGGTATCCTACTATATCTATGGGATATCTGTACAATTATTTAATAATTAAGCGACCTGTTAAACATTCCGTCATAATGTCGTCCATATGCTCATTAAATCTCAAGTAGAGCTGCTTTGAGTAGAAGCATTTAAACGATATAAATCAATAAGTAATTAAACAGCATCTGTTTTCTAACAAGTTCGGCTGCTAGAACGTGCGATAAACCATTGTTGATTGCTTCCGAAATCTGCCATTCCAGTGACAACGACGGTGACAACACCATTGGGGGAGAGTGAACATACGTTCGTGGTCGTAAAATAACCAACAACAAGCGACAAAATTCGGTAAGCAGGGACTTACCTACTTGAATGCTGAAAGCAAACGAGTATGACACGCTCCACGAACCGACGTTGAAGAAAAATCTGTTTGCAAATACAAATCACGTGGAATCATAATTTTTATTTCTGCCATGCCAGGTATGGCCGATTTGCGTCGCTTTCTTCAAAAACAACAGCTTGTTCGGCTCATTATCATACTTCCCCATTTGGCAGAAGACGCTCGTACATAGCCAGGTAACAAAATGTAACGCAGACCATGTTTTTTTGTCTCAATTCCCAACGACATTTTTGTTTAGGCAGTAGTTAGGGTCAATTTCTCTTTTTTGTACCCTTTTCCAGCCTGGCCAGGGCTTTTGCCGAAAACACAATATTTTTAATGATTCATCGGGTTTTTTTTCTGAAGAATTCTACAGCAACTTATCAACTTCGAAATGATGAAAAATATTAGTGAAATAGTTGTGAAAAAAAAAACAATGTGAGAAATACATACAAATATGAATGACATCAAAATAAAATACAACTCATATTTTGTGAAATTCACTCTGATCTCAAGATTTTCAATCCATAATTGAACATTGGGTACAATTACCCTAATTTTCATTCCATGAAGGGAAGATTGTTCATGACCATCTGCTCTTATTTGTCTGTCTCTTTCTCCATAACCAGAAACAAAAATGAAATTGGAAGGTGCCACAGATTTCCGGTTATGCAACCACACTGAAGGGAGTTTCAAATTATTCTCATTAACTTTTCTAATCTCTTGTTTCCTGCTCCTTTAGGTTCAGATCCAAATATGCTATTTCGCAGCTTTTCCTTCCTTGGCTAGTGTTTTGGTAGATAGGGGAAATGATATGTTTGGAATATCTTTCCATCTATCGACAGAGTTGAAGATGTATTATTATAACGGAACTAACTTACGGTGATGATATGATGTGATATGATAGGAAACCAAAACCAGTGCAAGGCTTGCGATAACGTACGGTTCTTCCCGATGGAAATGTCAAAATGTACATTCCTATAATCCTCACTATTCCGTTGTATGAAGGGCCAAAAACGGTGGTGTGGAAAGTGCAGAAGCACTTTCACGAAACCAACGGAAAAGATAGAGAATCTCCTTCCAACGAAATGCTCTTATTACAGTATATGAGCAGTAAGCAGCATATTAGTATTTCCTTCTGATGGTTTGTTAAATATAGGGTTAGTAAACTCACTGTAGACTGTCCGAAGACAATTAGACCATCGCTGATATCGATCTGACGATTTTCTTCAAGGAAGGTACTATTGTCATCCATGACTTGGACCATATTAGCAAGAATCTCTCATACAGCCTACACTTCGTCTGGCACCCTGTATTCTCCCTTGCTCTTTGATGAAAAGATGTAAAGCCTGAGTGCCTATTGCTCAGACATGGCCAGCCCCGACTGACGCTTCAGCATAACAATGTCCATCTTGCCCAGGTATACTAATCCGCGCAAGGCCCTTGCTCTTGGCCTTTTTCAGCTTCAGCTGGCCGGAACCAGGTGGATTTACCACATGGTGGCAGCGTAATCTCATGAAAAATTACTCAAAGCAATCCATTTTTAATGGATGTAGACCAGATTTTTTTCCAGAGTGATGGATTATTAGGCCAAAACCGATATGGCCGAATGCCATAATGCCTAACGCCATTAGGTCTATCGGCCTTAGGTCAAATAGCTGATAATTCATTTATTTGTTGGAATCGCTTACTGTTCTCATATCACAGATAGAAAAAAAATTGAGCGAGACTTGCTAGCGGCTTTCAAGTTTTGTATACTTACTGCTGATACATAGTTTATATGTTCCATGTTTCAGGGGACTCATTCGTTCCACCCTTCGTCAGTGCTCGACGTGAATATGATCGAAAATATTCTTTTAGATTTTATTAAAGGAATTAATTTCCAAATGTATATCAGTAAAAATTTACAGCAAAATTTAAAAAATAACATGCTACTTACCAGTAACGCAACCAGAAATTGGTTGTGTGGGGGGGGGGGGGGGGCTTGTGAGCTTGAAGTTAACATGTTTTGGAAAAATAGTGGCATCAAAATTTGAGTTTTGTTTTTTAATATTTCAAACATACAACGATATAATTTTTTAGCTTAAGACAACGATTCAAATTTTCAACCTTCTTGGTTTGTTCGACAGTTCTTCCAAAGCTTCCTCTTCGTTGACAGCAACATTTTCGTGGATATACATAAGCGCGATACCGTTCAACCGTTCTTCTCCTGTACTATTTCTCAAATAAGTCTTCAAATTCTTCAAAGACGAAAATGATCTTTCAGCACAGCAAGTCGTAACAGGGAGTGTCGCCATTATTGTTAGCAGTGTATGTATGGTTGGAAGCAAATCAACGTGGCATACATTTAGGGCTTCAGCAGCATTCCGTGTTTTTTTCTCCGTGAGTACCGAAAACCAAAGAATTGCTTCTCCAAGAATTCCTGTGCTCTGAAGGTCGTAAAATTCGGCTAAATGCTGAGCAGATCCGGAGATTTTCGATGGATCAGATGCTGCATCCAGTAGCTGCTGATAAGGTGCCAACATGTCAGCATGTTTGACAAACTTCTCCTCCAAAGCTTGCAAGGTATTTTCCAGGAAAGGTAAGAAGATTTCGTTTTGATAGAACTCTTCCGGAGTCTCCAATTTTTTGTTCTCTTTCTGGCGTCCAGCTCTTCTTGGTTTTGTAAGGGACACATCAAGAGATTCACAGAGTGCACTCGCTCCAGAAAAGATTTTACGGAAAGCATTTTCTGCATCTTCTTGCATTTCACCCAGAGCCTTTTTGGTTACCCTTGCTGCGTTCATTGCTTCTGCCAAATCAAGGTTTTCTTTTTGCAAATAAACACTCAGCGGACGAGTTATCGAAAATATATGGTGTGTTACACAAAGGCTGACCAAAAATTCAGGTTTTTCAATGGACGCCTGAACTACTGAAGCATCCGTCGAGGCTTTCTTGTCCGTCCATGTCTTAATTATTTCCAGAACAGCAAAAATAGGATGCAAGAGGTCTTTGAACGTTTTTACCGAGTCATGACGTTGAACCCAGCGCGTAGGACACATTCTTTTCAACTTCTCTGCCATCGGACCACTTTTCTCAATCTTGTCAGTTTCTATTTTTAAAACGTTTGCTCTTTTTGGTGAATTAAAAAAATTGTAAACGCTCTCGATCACTCCCATGCAGTTTCGGATTGCAGGAACTGAACAACCCTCAGAGATTGAAAGATTTAAAACGTGAGAGCAACAATGGACATACAGCGCCTTCGGGTAAAGCTCTCGCACAAAAGCTTGGACGCCTTTTACTTGCCCACTCATAGCTCGTGCACCGTCGTATCCCTGACCAACGAGGTACTTCGTGTTAAGTCCAAAATCAACCAATGCTTGACAAATTACATCGGCTAAACCTTTCCCTGTAGTGTCAGTGACTGGAATAAACTGCAGGAACTCTTCACAAACATTATTATTCTCGACAAACCTTACACACAATGAAATTTGACACACATTCGATATGTCAGTGGTTTCATCGCACAAAACGGTAAAATATTTAGACCTGTTGACACGATCAACAAGTTTTCGCAAAATGATGCTATTGAACGCATGGATTATATCATTCTGCGATTTCCAGCTGATAAACTTCGCATTTTTGGCAGGATTCTCCAAATGACTTCGCAAAACGTTATCTCCAGACTCAACTCGAAACTTCAGAAGAGACCTAAAGTTACCCTCTTCCTTTGTCAAACCTTCATTTAACTGAAACGTGGCAGTATCCCGATGACCCCTGAAAGCTAGTCCACGCCGTGCCAGGAACATAGCCGTGCGTATAATCGGTTGAAGAGCCTCTCTATTCTTCTCCTCTTCAGCTCGCCTTCCATCATCGAGAGCCTTATCAATACTAACGATCGACTCAGAAAACGTAGCCACAAACAACCCTGCCTTTTCTACACAAAAAGAATGGTATTATGCACTCTCGTGGTGGCGGAAATCTTCCTTGGCATTTTTCCACTGTCTATAAGCTTGTTTAACAAGTTTTCCACCTTGAGTACCTTGCTGACCGATTGATGTTGCAAAGAGAGCGCAAAATTTGCAGTACGCCCCATCTTGAGAGGAAAAGTACGCAAGCCAGTTCCATTCTCCAAGCCATCGGAGATTGCATTTCAAATTTCAAGGACCTGATGGAGGGAATTTGAAAGCTATGTCCGGTTTTCAGGGATTGGTTAGTAATTTGAATTTTTGCGAATCACTGATCAGCAATTTAAATTAAAAAGCAGTATGTTTTAGTTGGACAAAAAAGGTAATGCAAATAAGATATTTACCTGCTTTCCCACAAAAATCCAAAATCATCACTATCCATTCCACCTGATGTCGACGGTTCGGTGATACCACCACTTTCCGAATACCGAAACTTTTTTAAGGGACTTTCTGCAGGTTTTTCTTCTGCTGCCGCTGTGGTCAATGTTGCATCGTTGTCGGTTTTATCTAAGACGCACCAAAGCGGTAAATTAAACAGCCACCACCAGCTAAAATTAAACTCACCTGTTTCTGATGCCTTTGTTTTTGCCATAAAGAAAGTTCTAATGTCCATGTTTTTTTCACTTGTCACTTGTCACGATTCAGAGGAAGAAAAACTGAAAAACCACCCGTAAATCACAGTGTCAGCTTGATCGGCACCAAGTAACTTGACAATTGTGCAACATGCCAAAACTGAATGGAGGACAGCATCGATACAAAGCCTCACTCATACAAAAACCGTCGGTAGTTCATTGAGAGATCCACTAACACAAAAAAAAACGTCTCTGGAATTAATATTTTTTCTAGCCTCTCACTGTGAGAGTCTCACTACTCTCTTCGCTCTTCAGTTCTTTTTTGTTTCTCCACAGCATACCTGCGTCACGTTTGGACGTTATGAATGCTAATAATATAGTTTTGTGGAGCAATAAATGGTGAACGAAGAACCGCTGAAAACGGACTCTATGAAATAATGCTTGGTTGTGTTGCTGTAGAAATAAGGTTTGTCCTGCCTGTGTGTGAATATGAATCGAATTTTTTTTTAAAGAGAACGGGAAAAGAGTAAGAGAGAGCTTACCCATTTATATTTAGCAGTGTTGCAAGTTTTGCTTATAAGATATTAATTTTTTTTTGAAAATATATGTAGTAGCATAGTTGGTCTTCGTTTTTTTTTCTGGCCCTGGTGGACGGGGGGACTGTTTAACCCCCAACCCCCCCCCCCCCCCCTGGCTGCGCCACTGCTACTTACAACAACCAAATTAGCCGAGGGATCATTACAGTGTTTATGAGATATTCGATACTTACTAGCTATTTCTGAAAGAGGTAGGACTTCAGATACACTCAGGTAAACTATTGCGTCCATGAAAATAAGTGCCAAACCATGCATTCGGTACCTGGGTGCTTTCCTTCTTGGAATAGTTGATAGACCAGAGAACGCGAAGAGAAGATGTTTGCAGGGGATACGAGCGAGTAAAATTATTCTTCCTTTTATCTAGAAAAACAAACCACCAAGTGCCTTTGTACGAAACATCTACAGCTCAGTTATAGTTCCCACGATAACATTCGGAATGAATGCAATGGCACTTCCCAAGTAGCACACTGTGATCATTATTAGTTGTAGTATCTTGGTTATGACTTAGCAAGTCATATTTTTGTTATCTCAACCGAATGGCAACAAGTGTGCTACTAGGGTTACAGCGAGCAACAGAAGAACGCTTCGAAGATAGGAGAGAAAAATGGTTCAGGAATGGTACAAAGCAGGTGGGGGAAAGATGCTGTAGCTACGAGGAACCTATTACTAGGACGCAACTAGGAGGCAAGTGCCCGGCTGCTAAGGGTATACCAAAAAGTCAAGCGTAGTGCAGGTAACCCAACTCAACCTGAACCAATGTGAGGCCGCCCAGCAACTGTTGTATCAGACAGTTCGCGAGTTGGCATCGGATATCACCCTAATATCCGACCCATACCGCATCCCAGCTAAAACGGCAATTGGGTTGCGGACAGGTCCAATATGACGGCATTATGGACGACGGGCAAGTACCCGGTTCAGGAGGTTGTCTCTATCACAAATGTTTGTTCGCGATTGTAAAAGTGAATGGAGTGTTCTTCTGCAGTCGCTAGGGATGGTATTCCAAGATGGTCGATTGAACCGTGTTCTAACATGCGCGATCATATTAGAACTGAGCTAACTGACCTAAGCCCGTTGGTAATAGCGGAGGACTTCAACGCTTGGGCGCTCGAGTGGAGGAGCCGCCTTACCAACCCTAGGAGCCAGATTCTTCTGGAGGCCGTGGATAGGATCAATGTGGACCTAGCCAACGTAAGTATCAACAGTACCTACCATAGATACGGAGCGAAATCGATAATCGATATAACCTTCAGCAGTCCTAGGCTGCTTTATAACTGGAGGGTGGATGATAGCTACGCCCATAGCGACCACTTGGCGGTTCGTTATTGTATCGTCCACAATACAAGGCAGCGTGTGGAAGGAGGAGCATCCACTCCCTTCGCCCGCAGATGGAGGATGTCCTACTTTGACTTAGAGACTTTTAAAGAGGCGCTTGAGAGGGAACGAATCTTACGCGAAACCCAGGAACCATGCGATGAACGATTCGCTATGTCACTTACACGAGCTAACGAGGTGACCATGCCAAGGAAGGTCAAACCTAGGAACGGAAGATCACCGGTGTATTGGTGGACGGAGTCGATTGTCGACCTCCGAAGAACATGCCTTCGCGCAAGCTGGAGGATGCAAAGAGGGCCGATATGATCGAACGTAGAGGGGCGCTTATCACCGCGAAGGCCACGCTAAAGAGGGAGATAAAGGTCAACAAGCGAGCCTGCTTTTACGGCATGTGTCAGAAGGCCAATACGGACCCGTAAGGTGACGCTTATCGGGTAGTAATGGCCAAAACCAGAGCTACGGCAGCTCTAACCAAGCAATCACCAGAGCTGCTGCAGATGATCGTTGGGGGACTCTTTCCGAACCACGACCCGACCGGCGTAGATTTGTCTCATGACCAGCGTTTCAGTATCCCAGACCATAACGCTGTCATAGCGATGGAGGGGACGGCCCAGCCGAACATTCATAACCACGTGGGCATTGCTAACGGCACAACGGGGCCGGAGATGAGGTGACGTTGACGAATGACGAACTCATTCCGATAGCAAAGTTGCTAAAGGTGAACAAAGCGCCAGGACCGGATGGTATTCCGAATCTGGCCATCAAGATGGCTATCTTGCTGGCTCCCGAAATGTTCAGGGTGGTGATGCAAAGGTGTTTGGATGAGGGTGTCTTCCGGGAGGCCTGGAAAATTCAGACCCTAGTGTTGCTACCAAAGAAAGGGAAGCCACCAGAGGATTCATCGGCATATAGCACTATGTGTCTGTTGGATACAGCGGGTAAGGTGCTCAAGAGGGTAATCCTCAATAGACTGACAAAATTCACGGAGGATTTAGGCGGTCTGTCTAATAACCAGTTTGGCTGAAATGGCAATCCAGCGCAAGAAGCGAGGAGTCCGCTACTATGCAATGGTCACCATTGACGTGAGAAATGCGTTCAATAGCGCCTGTTGGGCACCTATTGCAGACTCGCTCCAACGCCTCCAGGTTATGGGAAACTATTTCGAGAATCGGGTACTGGGGTACAATAGTAAGGTAGGCCAGAAACGTGTTGAGATCAAAGCAGGCGTCCCACAAGGTACGATCCTGGGCCCGGAGCTATGGAACACGATGTACGATGAGGTACTGCGGCTGGAGTTCCCGAACAGGGTGAAGATGACATCACCCTAGATATATGTGGTGAGTCCATCGAGGAGGTGGAGTTGATGAGCTGGATGAGTTCCAGGAAAATGTAGCTAGCCCATCATAAAACTTAGGTCACGGTTGTTAACAACCGCAAATCGGGCAACATGCGACGATTAGTGCAGGTAACTACACAATTGAATCGAAGAGGTCCATGAGGAACCTGGGGACTATGATCGACGATAAGCTGTCCTTTATCAGCCACGTAGAGTACGTCTGCAAGAAAGCCTCTATGCTCCTGGCCAGTGTCCATACTTAGGTACGGAGGGCCAGCATGAGTCACCGCTTTGAGTACCAAGAGCTACCTAAGTTAGCTAGAGAGTACACACAGGCTTATGTGCTTAAGAATGGTTAGTGCATACCGAACGGTATCACGCGGCGCAGTTTGCGTCCTAGCGGGGATGATGCCAATAGGCATTGTCATAAAAGAAGACGTAGAGTGCTTCGAACAACGTGGAACCAGAGGTATTCGAAAGACCATTAGAGCCGCATCTATGGTTAAGTGGCAGAGGGAATGGAACAACTCCAACAAACGTCGGTAGACACACCGACAAATCCCTGAACTATTCGAGTGGGTCGGTAGGCAACACGGTGAAGTGAACTTACACTTAACGCAGATTCTGTCAGGCCATGGCTGCTTTAGACAATATCTGCACAAATACGGGCATGCACAGTTCTCCGCATGCACCGAGTGCGTGGAGATCTGGCATGATAGCCGTAAGCGGTCACGGCACGACTCCGGATAACCTGGTCAAGAGGATGATTTAAAAGCTTGGACAAAGAGTTAAACTCAATGGGGAAGGCAAAAGATAGTTATGAATTATTTTATATTAACAAACAAAGCTAAACTCAAACAGGAGGTTTACAAACTATATAAAGTACGCACTACTACAACCACACCTGTGCATCTTGGCGTACAGCGTGCGAATGCTTTCCTACCCCTCGAACCGCATAGAAACGTCAAAACTAAACTTGTTTGTTGTTAATGTAGTGCGTTTCAATCCGATAAGATGGAAGAAAACAAATTTTTCTAGATATCCGCAAACTCATCGTTAAAAACCGTCAAGAGGGTCTTTCAAACAGAGAAATCGCTCGGAAATATGAATTAAGTGACGCAGGAGTGCGAAAAATATGCAAAAAATACGAGCATCTCAGAAGTGTGGCAGACACAGCAGGTAGAGGAAGGAAACGGAAGACAACAATCAATAATGATCGCCAAATTGACCGTGAAGTGACTAAAAACCCGTCGATCACCAGCCGTATAATCAACGAAAACGTTTACTTGAACATATCCGATCGAACTGTGCGCAAAAGACGACAGGAAACAGGTTATAAGAACAGCTTTACCTAACGCCGACCTTTGATTCGCAAAGTTAACAGGTTTGTTTGTTTTACTGTTAGCATTTATTTAAGATTTAAGAGGATCAAACGTCTCAACTTTGCCCAAAAGTACATCGACAAGCCATTAGACTTCTGGAAACAGGTTCTCTGAAGTGATGAGAGCAAGTTCGAGCTCTTTGGTCGTAAACAGAGGGCACGAGTCTGGACAAAACCTGGAGAGAAACTTGTAGATAAAAATGTTCAAAAAATAGTGAAGCACGGAGGTGGCAATATCATGGTGTGGAGGTGCTTTGTGTGGTCTGGAGTTGGAAATCTTGTCAAAATAGATGGAATAATGACTGCCGACTCTTACATCAGCATTCACCTGAAGGAGTTGGCACGTAAAGCCTGTTTGCAGAATAAGTTTACTTTTAAACAAGACAATGACCCTAAGCACACCGCCCACAAAACCACTGCCTACTTCCGTGCTTCACGTATCAAACTATTGGAATAGCCACCTCAGAGCCCGGAATTGAATTTTATCGAAAATTTGTGGTATATTCTGGATCAAAACGTTGACCAAGGAGACCTGACCAACCGTACTTTATTATGGCCATAAAAAAACGGACAATCACCCAATAAACCTTGTTTTTTGTTGAAAATATCACTCTCCAAGCTCGAATCAATCCATATTCTGAAAAAACATACGTAATTGTAATTTTCGTCCAAACATATCGAAATGTTATCTCTCATAGTTGCTTGATAATAATGACAAATTTTGGAAATATGGAAGGTGCGTGCTTTATTTTATCCAGTACTGTAGTTCAGGACCTATGGTTTGAAATAATTCGTCTCAACTACGTCACTCATAACGATCTATATTAAAATGGATGGGTGCAATTATTTTGCACTTTTACTCATTTCAGAGAACGAACAATGGCGCTTTAACCTAGGCAGTGTGTCAGTCAGGATACAAGGTGAAAATACGTTTGTCTTTCTCAAAGAAATCTGGACACATGGAGCGACATTAACCTTCCTAGCAACGTCACTCCCAACGATTCATCTAAACCTACAAAATCGAGACGGAAGGACGGTTGTCCCCGTTTCCTCTTTCAGACGATCCGAAAAAATTCGATGATTAACTTATTCAACAAATGGATAATTTAATTGCTGCTTAATTTTAAATCCTCTTTTCTCCTCAAAGTAACACAGTGGAACTGGCCGTTTTAATATTTGGTCATATTACAAATATGCCACAAATATTAGTGTTGCTAAGAAAAAACTGGTTATAGAATTTTCCAGGATGCTTTTAATTACTGGCAGTGTAAATGTTAGAATAGTATTCGGTACTCACTAGCTGTGTCTGCGTTAGTAATACTCACAAAAAATCTATTTAGACATGACTCGACATTTATTTTGGAACCAGGTGCTAGCAATATTTTAATAGAACAATACAGAAAAAAATAGAAAATTTAACGAGAAAGGAATGAGTTATTAACAATTAAAAACCCACCATTTTCGTGATGCTCCAAATGGTAGAGTATTCAATTTGTACGTCCAAATGTATTGAAAAAAAAAAAAAAAACAATGCTCTATGTTGAAAACCGCAAATCAGTTCAAATCAACTAGAATATGTTTGAAATAAACCATACATGTTTTTTGAAACAACGAATTAAAGATATTTGTATTCGTAGGTGTTATAATGCAACACTAACTGAATGGTTAACCCTTACGAATGTTGGTTGAAATCAACTGTGACATCCCCGAAACAATTCCATAAAATATTAGTTTATGATGATGAATTCAGTCAATTTCAACTAGTTTCCTAAATCACCATGTCTTAATGCAAATCTAAATATCCTAACATATCTCCACAGACAACAGAAATGAGCAAACTAATGTTTGAAGCGAAACCCTTAAAGCCCACCATTAATATTCTGAACGTACTATTCATTTGCAGCCATAAATATCACTGATGTGGCCACATTTCACAGTTCATCAGAACATACCAAAATGGCACACAGCATAGACTTGACCACACGCTAGCACATTCTCTCGTTTCGTAGAGTTTTGTGGTCGACCGAAAAATGGCGAGGGCACGGTAAGTAAATAAATGATGATTTAGGTGCTTGCCAAGTGCAAACGCAATCCAGTCACTGGTCATGCAATGATTACGTTAGAATGTATTTACTGTTGTTTATTTGTAAGAGCTCATATCGAAAAAGATTCCGAAATAACATGTTCTTGTGAAGACAAGAATTTTCCGGGATAATGTTCCCAGTTTTCCAGGCACTTACTTACATAATTTTTAAAAGACCCCTAACTCAATGAGGCCTAAACAGATGAGCTAGAGAACTTCGCCATGTTTTTTTGACGTAGACTACATCTTCGTTTTAAATATAGAAGTACACTTCATGAGTTTGAAGTATGAGCGCGTCACGAAAAGTAGTCAGCTTTTGAGCTTTAATAACTCAGTTATTTTTGTTAAAAATAATAAACTATTTAACATTTGTTTAAAGAAGAGTCCTGTCATATAATTGTAAAACATGATTATAACATGTGGTTTTTTGTTAGTACTGCAAGTACACAGACGTTACAATCGAGAACCTTTCCTTTCGACGACCTGATGTTCAGATCCTAGTTGTTTTTAATAAAAATCTAATTTTTTCAAAAAAAAAAATACTCACTTCTTCCAAAACAGAAACCACCATCTTGGATTTCAAAATTCATTATAACGACTTCCAGCCTTAATTGGCCGCTCCTAATCCAAATATATCGATATTGCAGGGTATTTGATAGTATTTCTCACTTTTTACGCAACATAAGTCACCATGTTGAATTCCAAAATGGCGTCATACATCGATTTTCTGCCTTTGTACGACGTTTCCGATTCAAAAATACCCATTTCCATCCATGCTCACATTTTCTAAAATCGGAAGATTGGATTCCAAAATGGCATCAGTTACTAACTTACGGCTTACCTGTACAACTTTTTCGAAGACGGATCAAGATCTCGAGGTATAAGATATTCAAGTTTACAATACCGCAGCGCAGTGAGCCAATTCAGGACTACTATCCACCAAACGAAAGGACCTACTGATCAACTTTGCTGAAGACTGTAACATCCCATATGGCCAAGATCTCGAGATATTCCATGTTGGAACCAATTAATACAAATAGCTAGCGCCACTTACCGAGCCAATCCCGACTAAATTTCCTCAAGGCACCATGCTTCATAAGGGGAAAATCACAAGAATGTTTCACGTTCAAATTATATTAATTTCATCAGCTACGTGCGCCTCCATCTCCATGGGTGAAATTGCTGTAGCCGGGTTTTACCACTCATTTTGAGACAGTGCTGCCACGTTGAAATGTGTGAAATCATTTTATAAAATTGAGCAGCACTAGAAAATTTAATTACTCTCTTATTTTAAACTCAAATTAAGCACGGTTTATTTCACATGCTTCATGAAAGAGTGTCACGTGTTTTCAAGGAGCCTCCAATTTTAGGCTCAGCTTCAAAGTAGCGTTTTTGAATGAAAAACAGAAGGTACTACTTTTCCCATACAGAATAAGTCAAAGTCCCATATGAAAGTTCAAGTCGATGGCCGTCAAACTAAAGGATGTTTTTTAAATAAATCTTAAATTTTACAGGGATGGTTTTTGGATAATTTCCAACCAAAATTTACAGTATGTCCCATAAAAAAATGCGAAAATCCATACCTCAGTTTTTCAAAAATTCGCAATATTTTTTAAAAAAAGACACAGCCTACCCGGTTAGTCTTCCGGCAAAAAGCCACCAACATGAAAAATAGAAGAATCAGACCAATGCATTCGTCCGAGGAGGGAGCCTTTACTGGGGGTGGTCATGGGACGGTGGACAGAGCCTGCGGCCAACATCTAGAGGAAGATGGGGGTTAAGAGTGACCCTCCAGTCAACGGGACTATCCCGTAAGTCATACGCAAAACAGAACAGACAGCAATAGACAACGCCAAGGCACTGCAGCGGCTGACCGGCGTCCATTGCTCACTTTTTCAGGCCACCAATCATATGGACGACGGAGATGAACTAGTACGTGATCCGGGCTATTATGTTTGCACGACGTTAGAAATGGATATGTCTGGCAGACCTAGTATGCTGGAGATTTTCAGAGAGGCAGCAAGTAATCATGTCGCATAACTTGCGAAGGGAGCTGCCGAGGGAAGGAATTCGACCAATCGATACGTAGAAAACGAGTTTTGTTGGGCTGGATGCATCGCTTGCGAGTAAGAGGCATGAGTAAAATGTAGCGATAAATGTGTCAACGGACGAGCAGACCACTCAAGGACCAACAGGGGCCTAACAACAATCGCAACTTTTGGACGAACTAGCTTTCAACATGGACACAGAAGCTACACATTTCCAAGGGAAATCCCCTCTCCCGACACAGGGAACCAAAACTGTTGTATTCCTACCGGCTAACAAGTGCAGTAAGCATTCTCAACGAGAATATTCTGCCACAGTTTCTTGGAAGCCGTCGAAAACCTTTAGGACTTGCAGTTCATGGTGTATTCTCTACCTGTGGCTGTTGTAAGAACGCTGGGATTACGGACGTACCCACAAGGAAACGATGAAGGGCGCGTCAGCCCCAACGCACAAAATATAAGCATGGATGAGGCGGTTGGAGAGCCGAATCATCATACTGCGGATTAAAATGGGTCTGTCAACGCAGCACAAGAGGATAAACCGATTGGTGAGGCTAGTTCGTCACGTTGCTGAAATTCGTGACCTCACTGAAGCTGATATTACTGAGGTCCTCGATACTCCTACCAAAATTAATCACTAGAGAGGTAACCTATCTTCTTCCCAGGGACCAAAACACGGCTAATCCTGCCAAGTATAGGCCAATATCATACCCTTCAAGCCTGTACGAAGTCTCGTAAATAATCAACCGAAAGGTACAAAGTCATTGCAATGCGAACAATGTCATGGCCGAAGAACGCAAGGCAGCAAAGATCAGGTCACCATCGATCTTCATGTCACTGCACTGAAGTCTCAGCATAAGAAGGGGAATTTTCCAAGCCAATACCTTTAGCCCACTGTGGTTTTGTCTTACCATGAACCCCCTCAGCAGATCAATCAATGCAACTATGGCTACCAGTTGAAAAGTGAAGGAAGAGCTACCAATGTTACCAACACCTTCTACATGGACGACTTCAAGCTGTTTGCGGAAGCGGTTGCACAGCTGCACCGACTCTTGCAGCTTGTAACGGTGCTCAGTTACGAAATCTGGATGGAGTTTGGAATCGATAAGTGTCGAACAGTCAATCTTCTTCCGGGTAAAGTGTCAGATATCGGTAGTTTCCGCATCATCAAACAGGAGGAGATTCGGAATATGATTGAAGGCGAGACCTGCAAGTACGTTAGATTCCTGCATTTAAAAGGGATTTGCCATATCACGATCAAGAAGGAGTTGCAGGTAAATTTCCTTTATCGAGTCAACCGTATTCTGAGGTTGTACCTGTCGGCCGGCAACAAGATAAAGGCGGTTAACACGTTTGCCGTGCCCCTGTTGGCCTACAGCTTTGGAATGAGAAAGTGGACCAAAACTTACTTGGAGGTGATAGAACGAGTTCACTAAGTATCACGTGCATCACCCAATGTCGGCCGTTGGGAGAGTCACCCTTACACGTACTGAAGGAGGAAGAGGTGTTACCGATATTCAAGTGCTACGTGTTTCCTAGATATAGCAGTTGCGGATGTACTTTCGTAGAATGCTAGAGACGCCACAAGGTCTACCGTGCTGTTTGTGAAGCAGACCATGGGTTCAGCGCCCTGCATCTAGCGCAGGAGGACTATCAACTGGCCTGCGACCTGAAAGCTATAGAAGACAAATGGGGGAGTAGCATGGGACGCATTCCCGTTAGTTGGAACAAGCGCTTGTCGACAATGTAGCGTCAAATACGTGCCTGGTACGAGGTGATCTCTTCTCAGAGACTGAAGGCTTCATGGTAGCCATCCAAGACCAGGTCATTGCGAAGAACTAGCGTAGGTACATATTGCACGAAGAAGTTTTTATTATTTTTAAAATCAAATTTCTAAATATTCTACAGCGTTAACCAAACAAATTTAAAAAAAAATTATATAAATGAACTAGTTCTTGTCGGTTGATGATGTAAGTGAAATGAAAAGTCAGCTAGATTTAAGTTCACATGTGTTTTTTGTACGAAGATTAGTTGAGAGAACTTCTTCAATGCTTGTTCATACTTTTCCTTCCTTCAGCTTTTCAAGCTTATTACTTGCTCTCAACTTAGTATTCTAAATTCACTTAAACAGTTATTAATTGAGAGCTTTCGATGCCTGGTTCCATTTTTGCATTAGTATGATTGTGTAGCCAGTACATACCCTATGTCCAGGGAGTCGAGAAATTTTCCTTTCCTTTCCTAGATTCGTAGAAAATTCCTAGATCAGACCGGGAATCGAACCCAGCCACCCAGCATGGTAATGTTTTGTAGCTGCGCCTTTACCGACTAAGCGAAGGGAGGACCCCGATGCTTGTTCCTGCTACATTACTTCAACTGTCAACATATGTAGCATACGAAACTGTATTGGACGACCCCTAGTCGCATTGTTTACGTTGACTGTCAGTGGATGTATGTGTTACTTTCGTAATCGAGCGATATCCAGAAAATGGATCTCGAACACAATCGTAATGCTGTGGTTGCCTTGTTCCGATCTGGAAAATGGCAGAAGGACATAGTTCGTGAGCTGTCCGATTTAAGTGTGTGCAGAAATTTGATACACCGCACAGTCAAAAGATACCTGGCGACCGTAAGTACCAAAAACCAGTATGGTTGGGGACGTCGACGAAGCCCTACAAGATCCAGAAGGTTCAAGAGCTTTCGGTGAGGCAGAAATAAGAACGGGTTAAAAGAGCTATGGCGCTCCTGGAAAGGGCCGTAGAAGGTTGGAGAATATGATACGAACCAATACAAACCCATGCTGACGTGCTGACGGCCACCAGGCGACAAAAACCAGCATCGGTGATGGTTTGGGTCGGAACTACCCGTGATGGCCGGACTTCGCTGGTTTTTGTCCCTTAAGGAGTGAAGATCAACCAAAATACATAACGGGAACTAATTTTACAGAACGTCGACATTTTGGTTCCAGGTATTGGGTGCACAACAGGACTCAACGCCGGCTCACAAAGCGAAAAAAATCCAACTCTGGATTGCGGAACGTTTCCCTAGGTTTAATTCGAGCTTAGAGTAGCCGGCGTGTTCGCTGGACCTGAACCCTATGGACTTTGCTGTCTGAAGTATGTTGAAGGCCACAGTCTGCTCTAAAAACATGAAGATGTGAAATTCCTGAAGTGACATCTGGTGGCAGCCTGGGATGAAATACCACAAGAGCACATTCGGGCCTTGTTCGCTGTGTTTCTCGATCATCTGCGGCGAGTGGTTAAAATCAAGGGCGAACAGTATGAACTTTACAAGTGAATTTTCAAAAAGGGGTTTGTTTTCAAATGAAGTTGAATCAATTTGAAATAAAATGTTTTTTTTTTTATCAATTTATCTGTATGTTTCAACTGCCGGACCCTGTAGACACTTTGAATGGTCGATAGTTTATTATTTCAAAACAATGACAAATATAACTGTCCTCTTTACTTACGTTAATTATATATTCCTTAAAATGATCGGTGTAATTTCAATGGAAATAGTCTGCTCGTGAAATTTTTTGCTGTTGAGCTAAAGAGATTTTCATTGGAATAACGGGTGGCAACTAAATTTTTGGGATGATTTCGAAGCTCCTATGCCCAACAACAAACGAACTCGGAGATAAATGGGAGAGTGTCTCTCTCTCTCTCTCTCTCTCTCTCTCTCTCTCTCTCTCTCTCTCTCTCTCTCTGTCTCTCTCTTTCTCTCTCTCTCCTCTTTCCGCTAGCATGTTATGTTTTTTTTTATGCCGTCGAAACAAGAGGCATTACGCGAGGAACTGTACGGAGATCTCGACCAGAGGTATACAGTACAACCTTTTAAAAGCAAAAATGTTGCGGCTTCGATTGTTCATCATATCCTAAGATCCCCAAAAACTACTCGCAAACAAGGTTGTTGAAAACCAGCCAAAATTATGGACGCAAAAGGCCTTGGTTCTCTTTCTCGTGCCTTCAACAACAAGGAATCACTGAGCCAACGAGATGACGCAACAAAGTCCAACTGTTCTTACCAATACATCTGTGAAACATTCAGAAGAGCCAGCATAAAGTGACAATATTCCAGACAATGTTTTATTTTGGACGACGAAACTTACTTCCCTCTTTCGAAGACGTCCATTCTCGAAAACGATCGTTGCTATTCCACGGATAGTTCTACTACATCTATAAACATAAAATATACGTTTACACATTAGTTTGAACAGAAAGTTATAAATGCCATTTTCGGGGGAGGTATTTCTAAGCCATAGTTCAAGCCCTCTGCTTTGGCTATAAATCAAGATGTACAAGATATGTACCAGAATGTAAGTTTAAAAAAATTGATCCTGTCCTGAAAATGTTGATCCTGTTTCTACAAAAACATCATGCAGATGGACAATACGTGTTTTGGCAGGATAAAGCGTCATCGTATTACACAAAAAACACAACCTTTTCTGAATACCCATTCGATCCCGTTCATACCCAAAAACCACAACCACACAACAAATCTGCCTCAGTGTCGCCCAATCGAAGATTTATTCGGGATTTTGCGCTCCTGGGTGTACAAGAATAACTGGAGAGCCACGAATTGCAAACAGTTGATTAGGAGAATCAAGAGATGCATTCGCAAAGTTGACATGAAGCCCTTATAACGCTCCTGTTCTGAAATCAAACGGAAGCTTCGCCAAACAACCGATTACGGTCTGTTTTCAAATGTTCACTTTTTTTTTGTCAACAATGGACAATCTTTAATTTCAATAAATCAGATCTTCTTCAAGTATGTTTGTCTTTTGACAGCTTGAGTTATAAACTCCAAAATTTTTGTTGCCTCTCGTTACATATTACGAAAACATGAAAATTAATAAAAATTGTATTCTTATCTGACAATAGGCTGACCATGTTTGGCTTTGATTTAGAACTTGACTTTTATGTTTCCATTGTTTACAAAGTAAACCTGTCGAACGTTAGGTATAGTTGTAGTGGAGGCATTTTCATGTAGTTGAATTCGTTTCAATCTTCCGGAGCAAACAGCTTTTTGTTTGTTTATGGGAATGCTGTCCACATCCACATGCGGGGCTATGACGAGTAATGGATCAGAAAAAAATGTTTGTTGGTTCATGTTATGCTTGCGACGTAGCACTCATGGACGTATTCAGACCTTATCGACAGAATCTGGTCCGGACTGTATGTCGTTTGCAGCATCCTCTTGAGCACATCATTGTTTGTATGCCACAATGATGATGATGCGCGCTATCTGTCACTTGAATCGTCATAGTTGTGACCTGGACCAGGACCACCACGGATGCCCATCATTGGAATAGCGGTGCCACTGTCGTTCCGTTTTGAATATACGCATGTACCCGAGAATGGCACTTGCACAACAACAGTTATGATTTGTTACAGTAGTAGTAGATGGATCATTTTTTTTCATTCGGCCGAGAAAACTGTTTCCATGGACCCAAAGTGCCTCTCCATGTTGCATTGCCGCAGGATGCTCCAGTGAAAAGACCGGGAACCGGGGAGAAATAAAAAAGCACGTGCAGAAAAGATGAAAAGTTGGATGGAAATAATTCCCACTGAGAAAGGAAAAGGAAAGCTTCTGCTAGATGGGTACAATGAAAGTTTATCTTTGATAAAAGTTGGAAAAGAAACGATGCTTTGAATTCGGGTACTCAACCGTCCACCCGGCTTTAGTTTGTCCTTTCCTGGAGAGATGGTGCCGAGTGGGGGAGGGGATGGGAGTTGCGACAACAATAACAGCGACAGCAAGAAAGAAATCAGAAAATAGCATCCGGCTTATAATAGACCGTGACAAACACATCGCCAGGGTTAGAGGCTAATCTGAGAACATGGATTCCTTTGTACGACCGAACGACAATATCGCGAGGACCGCTCCATGAAAAATATGCATGGAATTTAATTCGTGGTGCAAACAGGATTAGAGCAATAAAACAGAGCTTTGGAACACCTTCCTCAAAAGCTACATGTTGCTTATCTCTATCAACAATTTTTTTTTTGGTTTTAAAGTTGAGATATTGCAGATTGTTTCAGACAAAAACAAAAAATTAAATCATTTTGATTTTTAGAACTTCAAAAACCGATCTCAATGACACTAAAAGTGTTCAAGGTCCCTAATTTTCCAGAACTTCAGAAGCTGTGTTGATAAATTCATTCCGCGATGATTAATGCAATAATATTTTGGCACATTTGAGAAAATCTTTTCTAATTCAAACAATTATTCGCTTACCTCTTTTGAATGTATGTGATATATATTATGCTGAGGACTTTTTCTCTAAAGACAGTGCACTTGGATTCGCGATACTGCCAGAAGACTGTGAAGCATGGCGGAGAAAATGTCTGGGGTCTGGGGAAGTTTTCTTGCGAACGGTCTGGGTCCGATTCATCGAATTGATGATATTATGGATCGTTTCATGTACATACAGGGTGTTCAATAAGTTCGAATACGCTTTAAAAATGTGTTAGAAAAATGAAAATACAAGATATTCTTTTCCGAGGCAATTTTTATGGAAGCAATGTTTATTGAGAACACTTAAGACATATTAGCTGAGAGCCTCCCCTACCCCTTTGTGCTGTACGACGAGCTTGAGACGTTTCTCAAAAGAATCTCAATCCATCGACAACTCGTCCCAGATCTTGGAAATGAGTTTCTTAAATTGGTCCATAGTGCTCACTCGACGTTCACTCTGCTTGGCCAGCATGTAAGACACATAAAAGTCCAGGGTATTAAGCTCCATGGAGCTGGAAGGCCACAAAGCCTTATCGAGAAAATAAGTCAAGTTCTCCCGACACCACGCTTGAACGATATTCGCCGCGTAAGCCGGTGCTCCGTCCTGTTGAAAGACGTAGTGATCCTTCCCGTAGAGGTCTCGAAGTGCCGGGGCCACAACCTTCTCCAGAACCTCGGTATTATAGTACGTGGCGATGATTTTCACATTTTTCTCGATAAACACCAGTGGGAGCTTCCCACGCCTGGATACGGCTCCGAAACCATCACCGACGCGGTGCTCTGGAACCGCCGGATATTTATGTGGGACGGGAGGATGCTGGCCTAAGTCGTCGCCCACAGCCGATCATTTTTGATACTGTCCGGCTGTTGCAAGACAAAGAGTTTCTCATCAGAAAACATGAACTCCTGACCTGCGTGCCGCGAAAGTATCAGTTTGGCTCTGTCCAGTATCTTTTTCGTTGTAGCCTCCGTTACCCCGTGAACCTTACGTTTCTTGTACAGCTTGTATCCCAGGTCCTTCGTCATGATGGTGTGGGCAGTCCCGATCGACACATCCAGGTCAGCAGCAGTCTTCCGGATCGAGCGATTTATTTTTCGACGAACCCGCCCCCTCACCACCTTGCTGGCTGCTTGCGGCCTCGCCGAACGTGGCCGCCCGGATCTCACACGGTCCTTGGCCGAGCCCGTTTCCCAGTACCAACGGGTGTTGGTATAGCTGAAATTCCGCTTCACTCATGGGATTTTAACAGGCGCAATATGTCGCCGGGTCGCTCACCTCTCGCAAACATTTTTACTAAGACGTCGCGGTACTCCTTCATCGTGCACGGTAAACAAACAACAAATGACAGCAAGTCGACACCGTGCGCGTCGGTTAGTCTATATATGAGGCTAGAGCTGACACCAATACCAATTCACAGAATGCACATGGTGAGCACCTACCTAACGATGAAAAGTTGTATTCGAACTTATTGAACACCACGAACTTATTATTGCTAAGGACTTTTTCTTTAGAGACAGTCCTTCACGTGACCAGCAATCCCATATTGCGTGTCACACAATGCGAGCACAAGTTTCGATGGTCAGAGCTCTCCGTATGTATCTTTTGAGGTCAGTGGTGGTAAAAGTAAAATATTGCTGTGACATTCTTCATTTTTCATTGTGACCATACGGAATACACACTTAAGCGAACAATATTTTTGGCCGATGGTTCTTTCCTTAGGTCTAACATAAATTAATCTTGTTTAGAATTTTGATGATAACTGGTTAATTCCGCATAGACGCGATGCTCATTTGTGTTGGTGTGAGTGATTGGAAGTGTTTGATATTTTGTGTTGTGTATAAGTCGGTTGTCTGTAATTTTCAAATGAGAGTTTAAATTTTCCTTTTACCACAAGCAAGTCCAGGAATGGTAATGTATTGTTATTTTGATGTTCGTAAGTAAATTTGATGTTTTGAGTGTGTTATTTAAAGTTTCTAGAGTAGGGGGTAAGAGATTTCTCTTTAAAATGCTTAATACATCATCCACATATCCCCACCAAATGCTAAATTTATCATCCACATACACTGTAACCGGCCAATACCCATTAATGGGTAAAATTGTATCCATTTTTTGATAGTACATGAGGATGTCAAATAATGGGTACTCTTAAAATCAAAATAATGCCTACTTACTATCCATTTTTTATTTTCAATGTGAGACCAAAAGATGGGTATTTTTCTACCCATTAATGGGTAAAAAATATCTTACCATTCTCCTGGCTCGCTTTGTTTAGTTGAAAGTGCTCTAAAAAAAAATTCGCATCGGAATCCAGTCCACGAAAACGCGTATAATATGGAAAAACTGAAGGGTAAATTGGATAGCGAAATCTTCCAAAAACTGAGAAGTACGTTAATAATTTGATAAAAATAATATCAAATGCCTTAATTTCATCAGTAGAATCGAACTTCCGAGTATCTGCGCAGAACATTGATAAGTTTAAACCAGAGCTTCCGGTAGTTTTATAGGTTGGTAGTGAGACGCATCGTTTGAAGAAATCAAATAATCAAGTAATAATAAGGTATTTGCTAAGAGGTTGTCTCTTAACGAATAAATACACAAATACAAATACAAATACAGTAATTGCTCATTATTCAATATCACAACTAAAAACAATTCACGAAAAATGGGTATTTCATACCTATTTCGCATATAACAAACATATTGAAAAATGGGTAGTTCATACTCATTTCCCAAAAAAAAAAAAACGTTTTGAAGAATGGGTATTTCATACTCATTTCCCAAATAATAAACATTTTCAAAAATGGGTAAAAAATACCCGATAGCCTGACGTACACGCTCTTTACCCATTAATGGGTAACATCTTTATACCCATTTAAGGAGTTAACCCACTTAAGTTCGAAATGGGTGATATTTTACTCATTATTGGATATTGGCCGGTTTCAGTGTAGACCACCAGGTACACAGAAAAAATAATTAATTTGAACAAGCGTTTAACATTTCCCCTCATTTAATTCCAAGCCAAAGAAGGCGTTAACAACGAAATTGTTTGCAATCTTTCATGCGCCATACAACAATGTTTGCAATCTTTCATACAACAGGCTAGATTCAGGTGTTATCTGGCTTAAATTTACTAGGAATATCCTATTATTTTCTGCCAAATCTAGCATTCCCTTAATGTGCATTAGAAAATGTAGAAAATTCAATGTTTCTTTTTATCTGTGTAGTTGATTTGTATCTTGTAATTGTTTTCCGAAATTTGCCATGAAAATTTCACTCAAAACAGGGGAAAGAGGGTTGCCCATACATTTGAATTTTTTATAGGATTCATTTCTGATCGAAAAATAATTTTCTGTTTGAATTTGTCGAAAAAAAAATGGATGGGCACATTGTTTTCTCTATTATGTATCATTTGCTTTCGCTTGAAATATTCCTGTACACAATTGCTAGTGTGCGACATTAACATTACGAACATTTACAGCACAAAATGCAAATTTAAATGTGGTTTTTGGCACGACCATCTCCGATTTTGGAATGAATCTTTTCACATGTTTTAAGCTAAGTGACGTTTAACGCACGCATAGTATCGTGTCGATCGTTGTGTAAAAATTGTTTGTCTTCCCACAGATAACCTTAAAGTGGTTCGCGATAGAAAAGATCTTTTTGACAGCTGTTTGTTATGTTTTCGTCCAAAACGCACTACGCACAAACGCAAATTTCCAGAAGGCACACTACAGACGTGATAAGTTTAATTGAGTTCTGCCTAAGATGGCCTTTTACAGTGAAAAAAAGTAAATTATGCTGGTTTAATTTCTTATAGGGGCGTATGCAAAATTTGAACCATTTTTTTTTTTCAAAAAAGTATGATTTTGTAACGCTTTATCAGATGAAATTTCCGTCTGGAGAGAAGCTGTATAAAATTTTTAAATAATTCGTATAAAGATTTATTCTTAACTATCCTCTCTGCGCGAATCTAAAATTGCGACTTTAAAAAGAAGTAATTATATCTCTACATCTTTGGCCATTTTCGAAAGCTAGTCTCGATATCTAGCAACAAAATAAATTATCCTACACCCAAAACATAATCATAATCAGTGGAAAGTATCCACTAGCAAATCACATAACTTTCATGTGATTCAGGGAGTGGAACATGCTCCGCAGAATCAAGTGAAAATTATTTTTCTAGTGAAATGTAAATTATTAGTCAAGTAGAATTTCTTTTTTTATTTGATATTAATGTAAAAGTCACTTAATTTAGTATTGGAAAATATCTATATGTGTTTCCAGAAGTAGCTAAGTGAAATATTTTTAGTGTTTATTGGTAATGAAAAGAAAAACAAATTATTCTTTCAAAGACACATGGGCTGACAAACTCTCCCAATTCTTAACCGTAAAAACAGAATGATGCCGTCCAATTGATCGACGTAATAAAAAAAAACTTAGAAAATGGGCAACTCTGATGCCCTTGTGCTTCGAATTTTAGATAGATTTTTCGTTATTTTACATTAAATTATCGACCAAAATAGTCCTACAAGACATTGTGACTGACATTTCGAAATGTTTAACAATATTAAATACAAACTGGAAAAAATTAAAATCAATTTTTACCCATGTCAACTATAAAAAGTTATGCACCGAGGAAAGTGTTGCATTTTTTTCAAACATAATCTTTAGCCTTCATTTATAAAAGTGAAACGGAGACAAACGCATAGCTCTCCTATGGGAACGTCCATTAATTACGTCACGCAAAAATTGACTTTTTCTAACCCCCCCCCCCCCCCCCCCCCCCGTGTCACGTTTTTTGTATGGACCTTCAAATTTTTTTGTATGGATCGTCACGTTTTCTCGAACCCCCCATCCCATCCCTACTGCGTGACATAATTAATGGACCTTCCCTATGGGCGCAAAGTTTTATTGGTAAATATTAAACAAATGCATAGGGTATGTGCATTAGTTATGGCTATATGTTATTTTTCTGGTGTGCTGTTAGAATTCCTATAGGCCATAATTAGAACGTACAGTCACAACGAATACATCTATCCTAGTCTATTTACGAGTGAAGGTTCAATTTTGTATTCCGTCATTCTAATTAGGTAAGGAAATGCCATACGACTTGCTAGATGATAGAGAACCTGTTATTCGTAAATTATGCTTGCCATTTCGGTGTTTTTTTTTTTTTGTTCGAACGCCACTTTAAAGAAAAACCGGTGCATGATTTTTAGTTTGTCGGTCGAAGTCAACTTAGAAACATAACCAAAGCCATATTTACATCTTGTACCGACTTATGTACGTATTTCCAATGATTCTTACCTTGCCTTTTTTTCATTCTTCCCATTCTCTCATCTATTCTCATGAATTTCAATTTTTGCTACTTTATGCACACTAATACATTTGCATAACCATTCACAGGGAGCTCCGAACTCCTTGGGATGGAAAAGGCAAACTTTTAATATTGCCAGCCATGAATCATGCAGGCCAGCAGCATCAAAAAGAAGGTTCTTATAACAACCTAGTCTGAGAGTTTTAACTTTTCCCAACCTCATACTCCGCCATCATCCGACGGGAAAATGTAGTCAGAACGACAGCAGAATTTTTCGCATAAAATTATTGTAGACGATACCTTCACGTAGAGAATCGAAGAAATTGGCACACTTTTCAGGCCTTTCCCGTGCGCTGCAGTACATAGAGTGAAGATGACAAATAAAACATCGCACCTTACGGTAAGATGCAAAATCAGCGTAGGAAATTGTTTTGTAAACACAGCCATTTACTCCCGCATTTTACGAGATTGCTTGAAGAGTCACAAAACTTTTTTACGGCCGTTTTTCGAGTATTTCCAGATAACCACGACCGAATGACGACGCACCGTGACATCGCGCCGAGTGAGCGCAATTTGCAATTTAGAAGTAATTTTATTGCAAAATAAACAAATTTCTCGCGTGCGAGGAAATTCGCTGGGAAAGGAATGAGTGATGGAAAACTTTGTATTTTGGCATAAAACGTTCGGTCCAGGTTGAACAAATTGCTACGACCTTTTCGGATGATTTATTGAAATCGATAGAGATGTTGTTTATCGTTGTTCCAAATTGCAACATTTTTAATGTTGGAAATTCTAAGTAGAAAAAAAAGTATGTAGAATTTAGATGAAATTTTTGATTTGCCAAATTATACTGAACAAACGGAAAAGGTTGGAGGGTGGACACGACCACATTGTTAAATAGGACTAGGTAAGTCTCTTAACAACTCTTTTGAAATAAGTTGGTTTCCAGTAATTTGGAAAATATGTGATAGATGTTGCGTCCATGTTGTGAAATATTGTATAAATGCTCGCCCTAAATGGTGTTCGTGATCGATGATGAAAAGAGATTTTCAACGCATGAAATGTACATTGGCTGATCAAAATGCTTGTTTGGAATCCTGCATACTTGTGTAATTATGCATATTTATCCTGTAGATACCACAGAAACGAGGCGTCAGATTTTTAGCGTAGACCATTGTAATGTTCGAATCTGTAGGTATGTGATATCTTTCTCACATCCAAAACTTTCTACTTGCTTGACGGTTAGAATCAAATGAGAAGCATAATTTTACCTACGGGAGATATCTGAAGTAAAGTTATTTACTTATGGCATTATGTAAGTGATCACCAAACAGTAATCGATATTCCTATTCTAAAAGAGTGTGTGATATGCATTCCAAAATATTTACCACAATAACCCAACCATAAACAAAACAAATCACAACAAGTCATTAACTCCAAACTGAACAAAGTTCATAGGCTCAAGTTACATAGAATGCTAAATGCAATTGCAACTAGATTTATTTCCATTCCTCTTGCCGCCCTCTGTGTGTACCCTACGCCGACAAGCAAACGAAAACGAAAGGTTTCAAATTACACAAGCGGGTAGGACCATCGAGTCACACTAATTGTCGACCATGCAAAGATGCACATTTTCGGGTACGGATTCCAATTGTCTCATTCTCACCAATAGGAATATAGATTAGGCAAAACATTGTTACTCAACCCAAAAGCGTGTATAAACCAAAACCACCGAAATAACGAACTTTAATTATCGATCAGTAGTCGACTCTTTTACTGCGGTCCTTACTGGTGATGATAGCACTCGAGCTCACCATACACAGTTTGAAAGATACGTTTAATTTCCTGCGTTATCTACTGCACATAAAGGGAATGCTAGATTTGGCATAAATTAATGGGATCTTTCATGTTTATTTAAGCCAGACATTGTTGGAATCAAGTCTGTTGTGTGTAAAATTGCAAACAATGTAAGCTGTATGAAAGATTGCAAACAATTACGATGTTTACGCTTAATTTAGCTTTCAACTAAACAAGGGGAAACTTTACACGTCTGTTAAAATTCATTATTTTCTTCTGTGTAGTCTGGATACCCTACTAAAAGAAAGACCTTCTCCGATAATCAAATTATGATTGCGACAGGGCATACCATCACAAGTGAGAGTGTATGAAAATATACGAAGGGTGTGTCTAATGGAAAAGGCGCTAAGTGAGGCTTGGCAAAAAGTCGCCCGAATGTGCCTTCGCAACAATGAACTCCGGAGAAATTTGCGAAATAGGCAAATCTGCTTTTGTAAACAAACATTTAAATCGACGATTTCTCACGAATAAAAGCTCAATTTCTTAAACATATAATTGGGTAAAAGAGAGCTTCTGATAGCCAACTGTGGTCTTTATTTTTAAAATTGAGTTTTTATTCGCTAACAACCGTTGATTCAAATGATTGTTTGTGTGTTTGTAAGGTAGCCACCATCCCTTCTAAGACCTTGTCATGTATGCAGCTCCACATAATAGCAAGATCAAATTGAGCTACCAGTTTGTATTCACAGTAACGCTGTATGAAAGGCTAAAAAACGGTGGGGCGGACCCGTAAGCAGAGACACTTACGCGAAACCCGCTTGAACATATGATTCTCCTTCCAACGATACAATCCAACAAATCGAATAACCCAATTTGCAATACTTATTAAGCTTTCTACGGGATGGCTTGTTAAGAAGGGCGCGTCACTCTCACTGAAACTGTTGGAGTAGAATTCACAGCATCACAATCGAATCGGTAGGATAAAGAAAATGATACTGTTTGTTCCCTCCTAGACGCCTTATTCATAAGTCAGGGTGCAAATAAAAGCCAATAGCATTTTTCTCCTTCACATTTAATGTCGTTCAATGACTACTCAACCATACCAATTCTATTTGAGTTTTCTTATTTTAATTTTCACTTTTTCCAGACTATTTTACTTGAGATATGCGTTATCCTTTTACATATTTTTTTCTTATTTCAATTTTTTTTTATTCATACGATCGACAGTAAAGGTTTGTCTTCTCAATCCTTATTTAACTTATTCTGCATTCATCAAAGCTATCTTCTCCTTCCAAAATCTCACTGTTCTCGTTTTTGTATATTTTTTCTGCTTTCTTTTTTATTTCATCCCTATCTTTTGCTGACTCTCTCCAATCTTCTTCGTTTATTTTCTCGTATCTATTAAAATCTTGTTCCAATGATTTTATCCACGTCCATGACCATTACCATGCTGTTTCTTATTTAGTTCTAATTTCATCACCATTTTGATTGGATGTCCTTCTGCTCTTTTTTGAATATCTCCGAAATAACTAACCTTACTCTCCAGTTTATCGTTTTACCTTTGAGCTCTGTGCGAACATTGAATTTACAATTGGACTCCTTTCTACACTGGTTCCAAATATCCTTTAATATCTGTTTCTCGTACCTTCCTAACTGATCTCTGCTTCTGGGTTGATGTTTTTGTACCGTACAGTATTGATGGTGCTACGACTGTATTATATATTGTTAACTTATTTCCCACGCCGCTTTAAATTTCTTGCAAAACTCTGCTACCATGTTTGACACCTTTGCAGCATTAACACATCTTTGTTTTGTCGTTGCAGGCCTGGTGTGCCGGCCAGCCATGTTTCTAGATATCTCATAGAAGTTTTAATTTCGTACTTTCTATTATTCAACTCTATTGTATCTGCAGTCTTTGATTTGGAATTTGGAGCCCGAATCAAAATTTGACTCTTTTCATTATTGATTTCCAATCCCACCTCACTAAGGTTTTCCTCCAACACTCTTAGAATTTGTTGCAGTTCATCTTAATTTTTGGTACGTCATCCGCAAAAACTAATATTAAAGGTAGTATCAAAGATCCGGTATCCATCATGTTTAGCTTTGTAATCTTTTCTTGTACCTTTCTTAGAACATCTTGTATTACAATACTAAACAGAAAAGGCGAAAGTGGGCATCCCTGTTTAACACCCTTCCTTCTTTTGTATTCTGATGTATATATGTATTGTATTTTGTACATGTATTGATTCTGCCATCTAACTTTCATCCTTTCTTTCCAAATACACTGTAGTACTCTGTCGATAATATGAGATGGAACATTTCGCTTACCTAAAATATTCCGCAACTGATGTAAACTAACATTGTCAAATGCTTTGCTTATATCTAGTGCTGCCACATATAGAGATCTCCCTGCATTCCAGTGCTCCTCCAAAATTCTTCTTGTCACAAACATGTGATCGTCTGTTGATCTTCCTTCCGTAAATGCCACTTGATTGATATCCGGATCGCCGGTAAACTGTCTAAGTCTATTTTTAAGCCATCTGGCGTATGGTTTATAAGCGACATTACATAAACTTATTCTTCTGTAGTCCTGTACACCTTTAGTTGCCCTAGTTTTTGGTATTGGAACTTGAATTGTTTCATGCATTACCTCAGGTAGCTCATTTTCAATCCATGCCCTCTTCCACACTTCTGTCAGTTCTTTCCTCATTTGCGTATTTTATGTGTTCTATTCTGATCCTGCACGTATCCTGCTCATCCATTAGTGTAATCTCCTGTCCCTCACTTTCCTTGACCGCTTTCTCTCACTGGCGCATGGGTATATATCTGTTTCTATCTTTTTTCCTCTTTAAGAAACCCTTCAGAAACCGATAGGACTTCTTGATTCTTACCGCTACATCAACGTCGTTAAGGTTTTTATAGAAGTTTTTTATTTCATTTTCGTTGTGATCCCTCACTGCTGTTTTAAATTCTACTCTGATGTCCCTTAATTTCCATTTGTAGGGTTGTATGTATGGGTGTTTATTAACTAGATGAACTGCTTTTTTAGTCTGTTTATTGCTTTCTTTCTTATAGGTTAGTGGTGCACTTGATTATCGAAAAACTTCGTCAGCCGCTTGTCTGATTTTTCTTGTTGTTGATTCGAATTCTTTATCAATACTTTGTTATAAGGTTTGTTATATTTAACTAATGCTGCTTGATATTTCTTCTTTAAACAATCATATTTCAAGGCCGAAGCATCTATCCTAATTTTTTTACTATCTTTTTGTACATTTTCTCTAACTCTTGTTCCTTTCATTTGGTTTGAATACGTGGTCAATTTGACTTTCCCTTGTGCCACATTTCCACGTTGTTTCTGTGCTCACTCCTAATATCGATGATATATTCTTTAGCCTGTGAATGAATAAGAACATTTTAAATTCGTCTCCGGTATCGTTACTTTAATATCCTACACATTCTTGGTCTTCTTCTGTGACTGAATATTTTCCGATTTGTGCGTTCCAATCTCCTACTAGTATCATGTGTTGTCTCAAATGTTCCTGGTTGACTATTTTCCCTAATTTCGAAAAAATACGTATCCTTTTTTATTCGGTCCATGAACATTTATCAAAATAATTTTCATTCCTTTAACTCGTAATGTTAATGCTATTCCTTGGTTGCCTATCTTTTTTCATTTCATACTTACAAGACGGTGGTAGCCATGATTGAGAAAAATCCCGATCTTTCCGTGCGAAATGTGGCTCGCAAAGTTGGGAAGTCAAAATCATACGTACAAAAAATTAGACAGAGGCAAGGACTGAAGGCGTAGAAAGTGGAAATGGTGCCCAACCGTGATTAAAAGCAAAATATCACTGCGAAAAGTGGTGCTAAGGCGCTTTACACCAATTGTTTGCAAACATTTTCTTGTATCATAATGGACGACGAAACATACGTACTCGAAGACTTTAAACAGCTTCCGGGTCTGGTTTTTTAAACCGCAATGCAATGGAACGTCGTTGCCGAGCATTTTCGAACAAAGAAGGTGTCCAAATTTCCGAAGAAGTATTTGATTTGGCAAGCCATATGTTGTGGTCGAAAATCTAAAAGTTTCGTCTCTACCGGCACTATCAATAAGGATGTATACGAGAAAGTATGTCTGCAAAAGTTCTCTGTTTTGGCCTGATTTGGCTTCTTGTCACTATGCAAAATCTGTCATGGAATGGTATAAGGTACAAGAGGTCGAATACGTGCCAAAAACAGCCTTTCCACCAAACTGTCACGAACTTCGTCGAATAGAGAAGTACTGGGCTCTAATTAAGCGGAAAGTAAGAAGAAAGCAAATGATATCGATGATTTGAATCGTCACGGCGGGCGTATTGTAGGATACAGTACGGAACCTGATGGCGGGTGTACCACAAAATGTTTGAGAATTTTACAGAAAGAAGGATTAACATCTTAATCTACTGTTTCTAATGTATATAACTCTAATATTGTGAAATAAGCAATCGGTTTTTTTTTAAATAATGTGTATATTTTTTTTTTTTAAATATTTTTTTTGTTTCCCGAAATACAACGTTGCCGGGTTTTACATTTTTTTTTTGTTTTACCCCCCCAAAAAAAAAAAAAACCAAAACTTTGTCCCCCCACCCCCGCGCCCCTAAAAAAAAAAAAAAAGAACTTTTCTGGTCTTAGTTTTAATAAATTAACATTAAAATACTCACTATAATTGTTATTTTTGAATTCTCCATACTTGGAGTAACGATTATGATGTGGAAGAAGATGTTTCGCTCATCACCATGAGGCCCCAAGAGTGGACAGTAATGTTTGCTAGAAATGAAAGATATGAAGAGAAAGTGTTGATAGTTCCGTCAGTGTACGGCAGGTTGTGAAAATTGAATAGATGTATTGAAAATTGAGCGAAGGGATTGAATATAGTAGTACTCGAACCAAGGGCGCATTCTTTGCCTCACATCCCCAATGCGGGGTAGGTCAAGGCACAGACGAATCCGCCACCTTCACAGGCAAAAAATGCGCGCTTGATCGTGCTCACATACTATCAATTGCTTGTGATGGTTCTAGCGGTTATTTGTACACACTCTGTTTTGTTGCATACATGGGAGAGAAACTCTCTTCTTTTGGGTTTTATTTTTATATGCAACGTCTGATTTTTACTCAAATTTTCCTTTCGTCATCTCTGACTTAGAGACATCGGAGAGAAAGACCGATATTGACCGATCACCATCGAGTCAACTCCAACAGCTTGTTGGTTGAAGCTGTCGATAGACGAATCGCCGCCGACTGTGTGCCACCGTACGTCTTCCTCAACCGGATTGTCATTGCACAGTGGTCCAGAATGCGAATTTACGTTTCAGATACGTTTTCAGCCTAAGTTTGAAGTTTTGGAGCAAAGTTGTCTTCTACAAAGTTGTTTCTAATAATAAGGCCCTTCTCTTGGTATGAATGGAAACAAGGGTGGTCCTTGTTTTCAGAGAAATCGAAAATTTACCTTTTTCTTTTGCAGAAATAAAGGCATATATTCTTCGAACAGTTGGAGATGAACATTTTTTAAGCAACTTTGGTGGTGCAAATTTTTCTGTAGCTTTTGAAATGACTGAATTAGAGCAATTTTTCCTACGTAGCTTAGGGTGTCCCTATAAAAATCTGTTATTTTGCTCTAACTTTTTTATTTCAAATTTTTTAGCAAAGCTGTGATGCCATTGATTCTAGAACAATAAAAAATACAACTTTTGATGTACTAAAGTCGTCGCTATCGTATGTCAAACTCAAGTTACTATGGTTTTTATAAAATAATAGTACTTTTTGAAATGTTGATCTCTTTGGTTGGGGCAGACAAAAAACATCCCAAGCAACACACAAGTTTTATAACGGTTGAAAATACTTTTACTCAACATAAAAACATGAAGATGTGTTACTCGGGATATTTTTCAACTGCATTTGGAAGGTTTCATATTATTGCATATTATATTTGAAAACTGAAGATAGGTTATTTTTTAGATTTAAGGTAATTTTCTCACCCACAACTGTTTCGAAGAATATATGCCTTTATTTCGCGTTAGATCGAAGTTAGATTTTCAATTTCTCTGAAAACAAGGACCACCCTTATTTCCATTCATACCAAAAGAAGGGCCTTATTATTAGAAACAACTTTGTCTAAGACAACTTTGCTCCAAAACTTCAAACTTAGGCTGAAAACGTATGTTTCCAGCTAAATTCGCATTCTGGACCACTGTGCATTGATTTATCTCCAAGATCGCAGTGCCCCTTCAGCGCCCTCCTCAGCTCGTCTTCTGTTGTGAGCTGATCCAGATCTCTGCACTCGATCATAGTTCAATGAACCGTTCGATAGCAATCAGTTTTAGCAAAATAATGTTTTCCACAAGCGTCGGATCGCTTTGTGATCTTCGAAAAAAAGTTCATTGAAAAATTTCCCAGTGAGTAAATGGATTGATTCATTTTTAGAAGACAACGGGTCACCTCGCCAGATTTTTGTTTGTAAAAGTTAGTTTCCCCATGAAAAAATCTATAAAAAACCCCCCCCCCAAAATTTTCCCCAAATTTCCATTTTTAACCTAAAAGGCTCCAAAAAATATTTTTTACCAAAATAAAAAATCAAAGCGGAACTCAATGTGAGAGTTCATTTTACTAATGGGAACTACGATTCAGTTTCATAAAAAGTGGACTTACCCAGTCTATAAGTGACTCTACGTTTTACGAAACTGAGTAGTAGTTCCCAAGCAACTGAATAAAGTGAACACTTACATTGAGTTCAATTTGTAACCATGCGGCGATCATTGATGAGCGACATAAAGCTCTAGAGCTTTCTGCAGAGAACACACACGGCCACACTTAACCAAATGTGAGAGTTCACTTCGCATGGGAGCTACGACCTACGACTCAGTTTTGTAAAAAGTTGAGTTACTCAGTTTATTATTGAACGATTACTCCCGTTAGGTAAAACCACTACTCGTGATTAACCGTTGTGTGTCCAACAAAAAAAAAAAAACACCTTCAAGAGGCCGACAGGGAACGTTTTTACCCACGGAACTAAAATGACTATGGAAATATCCAACCGATTTGGAATATTTTCACAGTTTTGGATTCAGGAACTCAACCGCTTTCTCTAAATGGTCCAATATGATCGATGGCCATCATCTGTTTCCAAAAAAACCGGATATCCAGAACCATGTTCCGAAAATGGTATACTTATAAAAGATTGGAATAGAAAATCAGCAGTAATGACACTAAAAGTCAAACAAACAATACACAGGAATGTGTGTGATTGCCAAATGATAATTCGGTGACTTGATCCTGGACCAGTCACCTCGGAGCAGGTTTCCATGAGGCCACGGATGGCCAGAACATTATTTGAACTGAACCCTAACAATATGGGTGTCGAAATTCTTGGAATCGTTCCAGAAGAACGTTTGTCATAGTTATTGGACCATCCGGTCACTTGGCTTCGGATTGGCCAGTTCAGAGTAGGTTCCCATGAGGCCACGGATGGCCAGAAAATTATATGAATTGAACCCGAACAGTATGGGTGTCAATATTCTTAGAATTTTGAAACTTTCTTATCGTTATCGGTACATTCGATGATTCGATTGGTATAATTTTCTGGCCATCCGTGGCCTCATGGGAACCTGCTCCGGGGTGACTGTTCCTGAATCAAGTCACCGGATTGTCATATGGCAATCACACACATTCCTGTGTATTCATTCCACAGTTTTTGTATCATTATTGTTGGTTTTCTATTGAAACATTTATAAGTATACCATTTACGGAACACGGTTCCGGCTATCCGGTTTTTCCGGAGACGGATGATGTTCTTCGGTCATATAAAGCGGCTGAGTTTCTAAATCCAAAACTGCCAAAATATTCCAAATCGGTTGGGTATTTCCATAGTAATGGTCGTTTTAGTTCCGTGGGTAAAAACGTTACCTGTCGGCCTTTTACTCAATAAAAAACCTGAATTAATCCACCGATGGTGAGACTGAACCCTCTTACACCCCCCAAAACAACCAATCAAATATTACAATACATATTTTCATCAAAATACCAGGAAGAACCAGGAATATTCATATTCATACCTCGTTTATAAAAAACTATTTTCATCCACTTTTTCCTTATAAAATATTCCTATCAATATATATAAAAGGAGAAATTACATGAATATTAGAAATTTCATATACACTGATAGGCAAAATAAAATGCCCACCTCTTCGTTTTTTAAATTTCTCTCATTTACTTGGTTCAACTTAAAGTAAACACACTGATTTTTTTTAATTTTCTTATTTTTTATATTCTTTTTAAGTTTCACTTATGGAATACTGAAAAAAAGGAGTTTAACTTAAAGAAAAAAAAAATCAATTTGTGTTGAAAAAAAAACAGTGACAAAATAAAGTGCCCACTTCAAAAATCGATATGTTTTCGATAAGTTTCCATTGGAAGACCCCTCGATTGTTTATGTTTTGATATTTTGACATGTTTTGAAGCAAACGGCTCAACCTGGTGCATTTGTATACGTGATCGCATTTGATTCAATTGAAAAAAAAATGGATAACGCAGTGCTTTCGAAAGCAATTCCCTTGTGTATCCGAAAATTGGTCGTTCGTGATGTGCAAAACGGCGAATCGCACCGGGCTGTCGCTAAGAAGTACAGTATCAGTAAGGCAGCGGTTGGCAAAATTCTTCTGAAGCTTAAAACGTTTGGATCAGTGGTGGATCGCCCTGGCAGAGGCAGGAAGCGGAAAACGGATGCGAGAATGGACACCAAGATCATGCGCGAAGTCAAGAAGAACCTGAAGGTAACTGTCCGCGAGAACCAGGAAACCCTTCAGTTATCAGTTTCCGGTCGAACTGTTCGTCGCCGTCTCGTAGCACAGGGGTTGAATAGCAAACTTGCCCGGAAGCGCCCATTTATCAGCAAGGCAAACAAAGCCAAACGGCTTAAGTTTGCTAAGGAGCATGCTGATAAGCCCCTAGAGTTCTGGAAAATGGTTCTCTGGACGGACGAATCAAAATTCGAGCTGTTTAACCGAAAGCGGCGGGTTCGTGTTTGGTGCAGATCGGGAGAGGAGTTTCAGGAGCGCCACATCCAAGGCACGATGAAGCATGGAGGAAGAAATATGATGGTCTGGGGGTGTTTTTCGTGGGGTGGAGTGAAGCATTGTGAAAATCGACGGGATAATGACGGTAGATTCTTACATCAACATCCTGCGAGAAAATCTGGAGGTTTCGCTGATCCAGACGGGCCTTGAAGAGAAGTTCGTATTCCAGCAGGACAACGACCCGAAGCATACTGCCAAGAAGACCAAGTCTTTCTTCCGGTCTTGTCGGATCAAACCGCTGGAATGGCCTCCACAAAGCCCGGACCTCAATCCCATCGAGAATTTGTGGGCGATTCTCGATGCCAGGGTTGACAAAATTGGTGTTACCAATAAAAATAACTATTTTGAAGCCCTGGAGCGCGCCTGGGAAGAGCTAGATCCACAGCACCTAAAGAACCTGGTAGAGAGCATGTCGAAGCGCCTGCAGGAGGTCCTGAAGGCCAAAGGAGGACACATCAATTATTGAAATGCTTTTATTTTACTTTAATTTATGTTTTCTGTAGCCTAAATGAAGTGGGCGCTTTATTTTGTCACTGTTTTTTTTTTCAACACAAATTGATTTTTTTTTTCTTTAAGTAAAACTCCTTTTTTTTCAGTATTCCATAAGTGAAACTTAAAATGAATATAAAAAATAAGATAATTAAAAAAAAAATACAGTGTGTTTACTTTAATTTGAGCCAAGTAAATGAGAGAAATTCAAAAAACGATGAGGTGGGCACTATATTTTGCCTATCAGTGTATATCTAAGGAAAAATTACATATATATTAGAAATTCCATACATAGAATTCCATTCCATATAATGAATTATTAGACAATCCTAAGTGTCAATTTGGATTTTCGATATGGATTCAAGATGCTTAATAGGTACATGTTTATTGAAAATTGTATAGTTATAGTAAATGGAGACTTTGTGTAATTTTCGAATATACTCGTTGCAGTTCAAAACCGGACCACTCGAGCCAACCGATCCTGCTCTAATTCTATAGGGTGTATAGTGTGGCTAGACGCTGTATGTGCTATACAACGCACCAGATGCAGAACAATAGAATGCAAGCGGCATCGAGTGGGGTGAGTGGTCTTGTTCGGGTTTGAACTGCAACGAGTATATTTTCATCTCACAATTATGTCCTCTCAGGTATTGTTTTGGTTATATCTCCATGAAGGATTATCCAATCATAATGAAATTTTGACCAGTTATTTGAAGATTTTATAACTTCAAAACTAAAATCGGTGTACAAATAGCTCAGTATGTAATCGGAGACTAAACTGTTTGATTACTATTATAATAGGCCGTCAAGTACTGTTTCGTTCATATCTTCGTAACGAAATGTCCGAATAAAAAACGAAATAAAAAAATCAATAGCGTTCTATGGGAATGTTGTAGCTTTCATTTGTCGTCAACAGAACTGAAATCGGTTCACAAATGGCTGAGAAACCGCTGTGACATTATTTGCAACGCACACACACACACATACACACACACACAACACACACATATATACACACAGACATGTGCTCAGTTCGTCGAGCTGAGTCGAATGGTATATGGCACTCGGCCCTCTCGAGTCAGTCGAGTTTTCAAGTGATCTTAATACCCTTCTTTTGGTATAAGAAGGGTAAAAAACAGAAGCCCCTCCTCGCGCTCAGGCCCTATCCTAGCTATGCCAGCATTATTTAACTCCAGGATGACAAGTATTAACGAGATATGAGATGTCACAAAGTTTCAAGATCCTATTAAGACAACTTAACGAAATATCATGTTTTGAAATCGAGAAAGGCGACTTTGTTCCCTGTTGGACACATAACGGTTAAAGCATTTCAAAATTATCATTCGAAACAAAACCATAAAACAATAATGAAGAGTCCTGCTAGCAAAACAATTGAAAAGTTAATTAGAATGTGAAAAAACTAGGGGAATAAACAAACATTAAAGTAGTAGTAGAAGTTCAAACGAAGATGAAATTTTCTTCCTCAAGTCCATGAAAAGTCGTTATTCTTCCAACACACGAAACGCATGGATTGTTGAACTTTTTTTGTTTAATTTTTCGGACCTGAACCATCTGTAACATCTTGCGACACATCTTTCAAGACAAATATTGGCAATTGTATTAAAGCTTTGGATAGATATTGTACAAACACCTCTCAAAAAGTACGATGGCTGTTTTCCCCCGCACATTGCACAGCTGTCCTGTATTAAAACCAGCTAAACAATGAATCTCCTACCACGCTGTTAGAAATCCTAGTATTCGCTTCAGTGGCTTTTGACGCACACTTAACATTATTATTCGAACGCTAATGAAATACGAGAACCTTTTAAGCTTGAGCTTGAACGTTGGTTGCAATTCAAAAGAGCTTCGGCAGCTAAAGTCTGCTTACGAGAGCACACCCACAGTACCGAGAGTACACACCCACATACCACGAACCGTATCGTGGTTTAAGTAGGTAAGTGGAAAATGAGAAAAGTTCGTACAGATTCAAAAATTACCTTGTTGGTTCGAAGGAGCTGCTAAAGATAACGTTTTAATTATTATTAATGAGAAAACTCAACTTGTTTGCATAGGAAAAGTTCGGTTTCAAGACTTTTTTTGTGTTCAGTTAAAGAGACAGAAATTAATTCTGAGTACAGTCCCAGTATTAATATGAAAACAGCTCACAAAAAACCCTGCTCTTATATACTGATCAATGCTTTCCGAGACGAATACACGTCTTTTAGTACGATTTATTTCAATCGTAAGGAAACCTACCTACGCATTAGGAAATTGATTTCCTGAGAACGATTCGATCCACATTCAGCTGGGAGCAATCATCACAGCGGATGAAATCGATAACACTGGTTAGGCTTGGTTGTTTCCCTTCTTTTGCGAAGGCAGAAAGTGTGTCCATTCCACGAACGAAGGGAATATGGAGCTCACACGTCCGTTTAATAAATCCACCTCTATTTCCCCCAACTACTGTGCATTAAATGCTTGTCTCAGATTGGATGTTGGTATTGACCGACCAAAGATCCTTTTTCTTAGTTCGATATACCCAAAGAGCACTCGTTATCAGGATGTGTGAAATCTTGTTCCTCCATCAAAGATACCTGTTGATTAAAAAGAGCAGATAAAGAAATAAAATGAAATACTCGATGATATGTTGGATAAGGGTTGCCGATAGGTGATGAAAAAATTGTTGCTTTTGAACTACTCAGTCCATGATAGAAATTGAAAAGGGGTGAACTCTACTTTAAATTACAAACGAAAAAAATAAATAGAGGAGAATGCGCCGAATGGAACGAACGGGACCTAAAACCTATGATAGAACTGTTTTCCACTTTATTTTCTTAAACAGTTTAAAATCATAAACTCTTATTGTATGTGAGATTTTGTTCCTACTCATTTCTGATTCAAATTATGATTCTATTCCATAAATCAATATTGACGTTTTCATGAAGGTTATATTGCAAATGAAAACTATTGCTTTTTTCTTAAGTCACTCCATAGAAGCAATTACCATGTCGAAAATGGCAATCAAATCTTCCTCAACGAAATTATAATGATGAATTGCAAAGAAATTGGGTTTAATTTCAATCAATGCAAATCCTTTTATTACTATTCGGATAATTCGAACAGTCAAATACCAAATGGAAAGCATTTCAATAATTGAAACATAATCTTCAAGATAAATGAGCAGGTGACGAAAAAATATTGAGTACACAGAGATTGTACTCGAAAAATGCAACAGACAAAATTGATCATCAAACATTCATTTTAAGTAGGATATTTTTGAATCAGGGTATAAATAAACACATATAAGCTATGTTTTTGCAAAATTGGCTCATTCAATCACCTCTCCTAGGCTGAATGCCTGAACCTTGGACTTGACGCTACCCATCAAATCCTGTGCAACACTTGCGCCATCTTTCTTACACACTTTCATCCACTCTTTCTTCAAATCCTTGTCGCTTTTGAAGACATTCCTTGTTTTTCGAAGCTTGCTTTTCATTATCGCTCAGAGTTTTTCTATTGGGCAAATGCCTGACAAGATTGGCGGATTTGCCTCCTTTGACCTTAAAATAACATCGTTGGCTTCATACCACTTCATCACCGGTTTCGCGTAATGGCACGATGTCATATATGGCTAAAACAGAGTACATTTGGCCGATGATGGTGCCGGTCGTTCTGTATGGCTTGCTGAATTTGCCGCACCCACAGATCGCCTGCCACATCAAACACTTCTTGGCAAATAAGTCAACCTTCTTCTTTCGAAACTTCTCCGGAACATCCAGGCGTGACTTGCCGACGAAAAACTCCAAGCTGGGGATCTGCTTGGCGTCCGCATTAATGTACGCCTCGTCGTCCATTACGATGTATTCCGGATGCACCAACCACTCGCGGTATAGGTTCCTTGCGCGGGATATGGCTACCGTATACTGTTTATCGGGTCCGTTAGGCGCCTTCCTCGCCTTGAAGGCATGCAGTCCGGCCCGTTTCAGTGTCTGCTGGACGAACCAGGAGGAAGAATTGACCTTTTTGGCCACGTCCCAAATCGAATGGTTCAGATTGCGCTTGAAGTAATCCGCCACCTTCCTTGCGCTCACAAGGTCGGTCCTCTTTGCCTTTCTTCCGCTGCAAGCTCGCCGCTGGGTCGTCTGGGTCTCCTTGAATGAATTGATTGCCTGTTCGAATTGTTCATTTCAAATTGTATCGCGATCCAGCTGTGGGACTAGCCAGGATTTTCCTCGACCGCTCCAATAATTTTTTGTCGAAGCACTTTTTGCTTGTAAGCCATCTCGATAATCACTTGACAAATTGTAACGAAATTATGCACATATGAACATTACTCTCAACTAGTTTAAGTCACATGCAATAAAAAACTATATACAAGAGAAAGTGTTGCATTTTTTCGAGTACCATCTTTAGTATGTAGAATCAGGTTATGATGCATATTTGGAATTTGTTTAATATCATAGATAAACAGACAGGTTTGTAGTTCACACGAGCCTCGTATTGGTAAAAAGTTGTGCACGAAGAAGGTTAAAGCGTAGGATAACCTAGGTAATGAATAACGTTTGCATAAAAAAAATTGACTTTGTTCGAATGGTGATATAAAAAAAAGGTAAGACAGATAATTGCTTTTGATAAATTTCCAATGGAAGGTAATTATTTAAGCTTACTTGCAAAAAAATTCTACGCCCTTGCGAGCGGTTTTCCGGCAGTTAACTAGAACATTCACCATGGCGGACGAAAACATGCGTTAATTCTTTCTTCGTTTTATTTATCAATTCCTCCTCAGTTTTCGCAACAAAATTGTTGGAGTAGATCTTACGCTTCAGGTTGGCCCAACAATTCTCGATGGGATGCAGCTTGGGAACGTTGGGCGGGTCCGCCGACTTGGGTACCACATCAATATTCAGCCGCTCCATCTCCTCCAACGATCGCTTCGAGTAGTGGGCCGACGCCAGATCCAGCCAGAACATCGCGTCTTCACCCTTATGGTATTTCTTGATGAACGACGCAACTTCCGGCAGGCATTTCGTACTGTAAATTTCCCTTTTCACGGCCAGCCCGGGCGAAAGAAGAGCGGCTTTGACATCCCCTTCTCGCTGATTGCCAGCCACAGCAGCACCTACTTGGGGAACTTGGTGTGTGAAATGAACTTCACCTCGGAGCACACTTCCTTCGTGGGGGAAGTAAAATACGAAGTACCCTGCCAGTCGTTGCCATCCAGGGTGAGATAGGTCTCGTCGTCTATCACCACCGCCACGTCGCGATTCACCGGGAAAATCGAGTTGACCATCTTATTCAGCCGCTGCCGCTGTGTCATTGCCTGCATCTCCGAAACCAGTGGACGCGACTTCCGCTTCCTGACATGTATGTTCTTGTTCAACAGGTACATTTTCACTGTTTGGCCAGTTGAACCGACCTCCCGGCCAAGCGCACGCAGCGATGTAGCCACTTTTGACGTAGGACTACGTCTGTGTTTTCAATACTGGGGTACACGTTCGAATTGCGGAAATTTGGAGCGTCACGAGAAATATATAGGTTTTGAACGTTAATAACTAATTCATTCCACGATTGATTTCCAAAGTGTTTGCACCAATCGATCGGGACATTTTCTACGCTTCGATTTCAACATTTAAATCTATTGCTTTTTAACATTCTATTATTTAAATTTACGCAAATATAAGGTGAGGTCTTATAATGCTGATTTTTCAGAGTAAATTTACCAAATACACAGTACTTTTCTAGCACCGACTTCATATTTAAGTAAGGAACGTCTCCTATGCATCAGGAAAATATAATTAAAGGGGGCACGTTGGAATTTTCCTTCCAGTCTTTCAGCGATCTCGAAGATGTTGAGTCAGCGCTCGGCTACGCACTCGGTCGCATTCACCGTCTGCTCTGGAAGGGCACTACACCGAGTGCGTTGGTGCCGGAGCCCCCGTCTACTTCGCTGCGGTGATGGAATACCTGGCCGGTGAAGTGCTTGAGATGGCAGGAAATGCCAACCCGCGACAACAAGTAAACTAAAACGCAACGACGCAGAGCTGATGAAACTTTTCCGGTGTGAACATTTCACAGAATGTTGTATTTATTAGGCTGTCCTGCTGTACAAGAAGACCGAGTGAAAAGCCTAAGTTCAATTGGAACCATGTTCTCCCCGTCAACTATAATCCGTCCCTTTCAGGACGAACAAAATAATTTGCCTATCTAAAGAGTTTGTTAATTTGAAGTTTCTTTTGCGTTCATCAAAATTTACATTTCACGCACCGGCTTAACATGGCATAGCTTTAAAGGTCGCGCCCCGGAGTAAATGGCCAAGCACGTTTGATAACCAACATACGAAATATATGTCCATATCTCGACACTCTTTGGGTTTGGTCCCTGAAAAGGGCATTTTGATTTTAACCTCAGAAACCATACTGCATGATGATTTCATTTCGCCGCTGGTGTCTGGCGCAACTAGCGAGGCCCGTCCCCTTTTGTAAAATTGGTTTCGCATTGCCTTTGTGTTGCCGTCTTCCTTCCATGCAATGGTACCCGATGCCATTATATAAAAAAGGCCCTTGCATGGCTAGCAGTCATTTGTGATACGTAGCAGCTCGAAGAACATGAAGAGCAAGTTAAAGTCCCGCTCGAATCGCACCGGTTTGCAGTTACCACTCGGTCGCATTCACCGTCTGCTCGAGAACGGTAACTACGCCACGCCGAGCACGTTGGTGCCGAAGCCCCCGTCTACTTCGCTGCGGTGATGGAATACCTGGCCGCTGAAGTGCTCGAGTTGGCAGGAAACGCCACCCGTGACAAGTAGACCAGAATTATCCCACGTCACATGCAGCTGGCCATCCGCAACGACGAAGAGCTGATAAAACTTTTCTCCGGTGTGAACACTTCACAGAGTGTTGTACTTTTCAGGCTGTCTTGCTGTACAAGAAGACCGATTGAAAAGCCTAAGTTCAACTGGAACCATGTTCTCCCCGTCAACTATGTAAGTCTCCAATTCGGGAAAAAGTTGCCCGTGGCAACTAGACAAGAATCAATCATCCCAGTCATCCCATCATGCAGTTAGCCACCCGCAATGACGAGGAGCTGAACCAAGAAAGAAAGCCCAAGTTCAATCGCGAACCATGTTTCTCCCCCGGCAATTAAATCCGTCCTTTTCAGGACGACCAAATTAGTTTGCCAACTAAAGAGTTTGGTTGAATTTTTTCTAGTGCTGTTTGAAATTTTAACTACCGCGCCCCGGCTGAACATAGCATTCATTAAACACCGCGTCCCGGAGTAAATGAGAAGCACGTTGGACAACCAACAAACGAACTTCCTAGTTGTGTAAAGCAGATTAGTTGCTAGCAAGTAAATTAGGCATATTTCTGTTAAGAAAATCATCCATCTAGCGTGCAGTAATTAAAACTAATTATTGTGGCGCAATAACTGAAATTCGTCCCCTTTGGTGCAATTTGTATCACATTGCCTTCGTTGGTACCGCCTTCTTTCGTGCAATAGCATCCGACGCAATTACATAACAGCTTTTAAGCAGAACTTTTTGATTCAGTCTTACGACAATTGTGGAGCTGCGCAGTGGCTAAAGGATGAACCAAGAAGACCAAGAAGAAAGCCCAAGTTCAATTGCGAACCATGTTTCTCCCCCGTCAATTAAATCCGTCCTTTTCAGGACGACCATGTCAGTTTTCCAATTAAAGTGTTTGTTTGGTTGAATTTTTTTTGTGCTGTTTGAAATTTCCATTACCCGACTGAACATGGCATTGCTTTGAATGCCGCGTACCGGACAAAATGACAAAGCGCGTTGAACAACCAGCGTCCTCCCTTAGCTCAGTCGGTAAAGGCGGAGCTACAAAGCAACACCATGCTGGAGGTGGCTGGGTTCGATTCCCGGTCTGGTCTAGGCATTTTTCGTTAAGAAAAATTTCTCGACTCCCTGGGCATAATAGCGTATGATTGTACTTGCCACATAATCATACTAATGCTAAAATGGTACTTGGAATCGTAAGCTCTTAATTAATAACTGTGGAAGTGCATTTAGAACACTAAGTTGAGAGCAAGCAATAAGCTAATGTGAAAGCAATAAGCTTAACATGCTAAAGAAGAAGAAAGCGTTGAACAACCAACGAACGAAATTCAAGAACGGATAATTCGAGCCGAACTGCAAATTAAGGTTGTACTGCGAACGTTTAGTGTAAGGGAATTAGATAGGAATAAGAACAATCAAGCGATCTAGATTGCACATTTCTGCGTAGTCCTACGTCACCTTTGCGCACAACCCCATTGGGCTGTACCTTATAGTTTTCCCCCCTTTTTTTTTCCAATTTGTAGTCCCCTCCTCCCCCCCCCCCCTTCTCTTCTTTTTCTCCCTCCGTCCCCCCCCCCCCCCCTTTTTTTCGATGCTCTGATTGTTGTCTAATGGTGCCAAGATGTTGTAGATGCCGGAACGGGCGTATGCGGCGTCCACAAAGTGTCGCACGATGTCCGTTTTCGACGCGACGGGATGCCGTTCTTTGAACGCGCACACTTCTGAACGGAGTTGCTTCACTGTTCTTGCCATCACGGTTAGAGTTCGACTGATAGAGCTGTAAAATTTTGTCTGCTGACTTATGGGTTACTATGATTGATGCTGCATGGGTAGTTTTGTCAGTGCGGGTGAAGGTACCCATGAAAAATCGGCATTTTCTGTCAATTTTTTTTAATGCAAACGTTATATGATTTTCAAACATCTGTTTTGTAAGACTTGCAAAATTTTCAGTTAAGATTTGCAGGCATGGCCTGTAATTGGGTGAATGTATGCACCCAACATAAAATTTAAGAAGTGCATCATTGGGAACAAATGGTTTGACACGGAACATTACACCACAAAGTAATTACATGTTTCTTTGGATATACTTTATACGTCTTCCAAGATAGTCTTTTTCGATTATTTTATCTCCAACAGATGGGTTTAGATGAAAGGTAATTTTTTATCGCGGGGAATGAAATAACATATATTTAGTCTTTTCTTTGACAATAAGTTGTAATTAGAACTCCTCATAAGAACTCGTAAATCATCACTGCCAGAAATAATGCAGGAAGTATCTTGGCCTGGATAAAATAAATGTTGAATCATCAGTGAATAGTCTGGGTATTCATTTAAAGGCAAGTTTTCAACATCATTTAAGGAAATGAGGAATAGAAGAGGTCCTCTATGACTGCCTTGAGGGACGCCAATGTTAAATTTGTCTAAAGAACCCCATGAATCCTCGATAGCAACATACTGCTTCCTATTTGTTTCTTTCCATGGTTCAGAACAGAAAACGTCTTATTAAGCATGTCTTAGCAAAGGTACAACTAGTTATTAGTTGCATATAAAGCTGGGTCAACGGACATGTACCCTATCAGTTTTCAATTGAACGTCAAGTTTATTATTTGTTTGTTGATTTGAAGTCAATAATTTCCGGATATCATTGATCCACAGCTTTCAAGGTAACATTGTTTGCCTGCTGTATGGCATATTTAATAACGATTGTTTTTGGCTCAATTCGTCGCACCAGACACCAATGTTGCAAAAATCTACTATTTACTATGCTTCTACTTATATAAAATTCCTTTTTGTCGATTTCGTTCATCTATTTTCCCTTTCTGAAGCTTAACTGCTTCAATTTTGGCTTTTTTCGTAGCCTCCTTATCTCTCTTCTCCTGCTCTTGTTTTATTGCTGTTAGGCGCTTCTATTCTGTTTTTTCTTCTTTTTGAATTTTGCGCTGTCCCATCCTGGTATTTTTGGCATTCTCCATTTCCTGCTTATCAAGATCATTAATCTGAAAACATTGCAGCCATCGCTCACTGGTAGCTACCGATGGTACATGACACCCCGACGTTTACGCGCTTTTGACGCACTTGAATCAATTCTTGGCCAGATCAACACTTTATCGAAAGGGTCCTCTGGATTCGAGACCGGGTCGGATACTATATCGAATGGTACGTGCTTTACGGAATAATGCGTATAGAATCATAGTTGGCGTCAAATCAGCACCATCAGCATTACTTCCGAAAAGTGCAGTAAAGCACTCTTTTTCGGAATTGTTACTCACGTGGTAAACGTTTTCATCATGTGGTCCACAAAACGCTTTGTGTTCTTCAGAATAAGTTGAAATCCAGGTTCGTCGAAATTGAAGATACCTTTAGGGTTGTTAAAAATTGATAGATCAATTCCCTCCTCCTGCAATATATCTTCTACTTCCATAAACCATTGCCGAAGCAGTTCTTCGGTTAGCTTGGCGCCAGATCGAGAGAGATTTCTGGAGAGCTTCTTTTTAATCGTGGGATGCCTCCGCAAGAAACGCTGCGCCTGTCAGAAGATGTACAAAGAATAGCAAGAGCAGTTATCAAATTACCTAAGGATTGTTTTTCTTAATTTCAAAACCTCCTAGGAAAAGATGTGGGCAGATTTCGGGATTTACGAATGACATCAGCATAGTCCTTTACTGTATTTGTTAGATCGGCTTCGCTTAAGCGAAATCCTGCTCTGGCCATATAAATTGCCCATGTTTCGAAGCGGTTTTCTTCGTTTGCTTGCAAAATCGGCGATGGTCCAGGATTGGAATTTGCTGAGGGAGCCTTGAGATGACGCTGTAGGGTGAACGAAGGAACATGAAAACGTTTTACCGATTTTTCCTGTTTTCCGTGGTTCGGAAATTGCCTTGGTCAAAGCATCAGTGCTGTATTGCCGTCGCTTTTGATTTTTTACTCAGTGGGATTGTTGTAATTCACATGTTATTTATGTTTTTGCGTTATAAACACAGAAAAATACTTTAAAGGAGAGTGTCCCATAACTGTGGGAAACCGCCAGCTTATGGACACAGTTATGGGACAGTTTTAAAATTGATAATTTCCAGTAACTAATCACATAAACAGAGTGAAACTCAACTACAGAGTAAAAAACGTACCTCGATGATGACGTCCGTGCCATTTTTTCGATTAGAGGTAAAGAATTCTAACACTTTTAATGCTTATGATCGTCGGAAGCACTTCTTATGCTCCTGCCGAAAAATGATAATATTTTGACAGCTGCAAAATAAAAATTCTACACTTGCACAAAACAAGTATTTGTTTTCCTTCAAAATCAAAACTGATTGCAACAAATGACAGAAAAATGATGAAAGATGATTACAAAAATGTGTGTAGAGGCTAACAATTTCCTTTTGGATAGTTATCCGGCTTAGAACACAAAAGTGTCCCATATCTGTGTGCATCCCATAAATGGGGCCCCACATTGTATACAAAAGCTCCCCTAATAAATTTCGTATGGTATTTTAACGATATTTGGGGAACAAACAATAAAAAAAAGGGTGGGAGAATTGGAAATTTCGTTTAAGGTAATTTTTTATCAGGGTCGTCTTTATTGCAACTATTTCATGCAAGTTGCTGCTTCGTGGGGACGGAAATACGATTTTACATGCGCTGATATTTAAATCACAATGAATATTATGGTTAGGTATTTGTTGAAATCGTAAAACCCGCTACAATATTTGCATTTACCGTAAATATGGTTTTTAAAGAACGTTTAACGTTATAACGGCTAAGCATTATTAGCATTAACAAATTTAGAAATTCTTAAAGAACAGCTGGGGAACACGTGGTATATTTCAGTTGGGATATACCAACGAATACGAAGATAACATTGGCGTACAGCCAAAACAAACTTTAAAGTTAGCAACATAAAAATGCAAAAAAAAAAACAGATTTCTTGCACACAAAAATTAACTAACTGCACATTCCACACTCAAAGTGTGAAGCAAATGTACCAACTACACCCATTCTTGTCGGGCGACGCAAAATACGAGTAGCCAACGAAGTAAGTTCTTACATTCCTACACCTATTAGCATAAAAGCGGAACCATGAAAAATACGATGCAAACGACAACAGTTTTACAGCGTCTGGAGGAAAAGCACATTTCTCTTCGCGCCGTTCAAGCTTGACTCCGCCTACCGTTCGTTCCTTCGCACCTACCGCCTGATGCCCATGGTCGAATTGTAGCACTACCGCCACTTCCGAAACAATGAACTAACATTTCGCTGTGTCCCTTGTATCTGATGCCTGGTGCATACATAATTTGACGCAACATAAAAAAAATGCGCGCACAAATTTTCTCAGCATTTCTTTATACATTGCCTTTTCTAGAGGCAGACAAAAACAACGCAGTGCATTTAAGGTAAATAACTTCATGAACACAAATATCAACATTCTTAAAACATTTGAATAAAATTCAGGGCTCGCTATACTGAAGCAAACCAACAGATCTAATGTCATGCTGCATTTTACAATTGATTGACCTTCACCTTATGAAAACATCCATTTATAAGGAAAAGTGCCAATTCTCTAGACAATTTATGCATTATAGATCTTCGTTTGGTATGGTTAAAATAGCTAGGGAATAATGTTAGTGACGTTTTATATATATATTCTACCTATTTGTAATTTTTTTTTTAAATGGGGTTAGATGGACGGGTAAGAGTGGTTGAATCAGATGGCAGAAAAAATCCAGATATCCAAATATAATATTTTTTTTTAAAAATTTTTTTTTTTAAAACAAAAAAAAAAATTTAAATTAATTTTTTCAACAACCACAACATTAACATTTCATTTCTCCCAAAAAACACACAACCAACAACACAAAACAAAAAAAAAAACCAAACACAAACTCAACTTTTTTTTTTTTTTTTTTCCTAAACCCCACCATCTACCAATAATTTTTTTCCTTTTTCCAAAAAAAAAAAAACAAAGAAACATTGTTGGTACTGTTGTCATTGGTGTTGTTTTTACATATTATCCCCCACATCAACTTAAAAATAAATTAAAAAAAAAACCAACCAACAACCCATAACCCCCCCCCACATTATATATAGTCTTCTTACCTCACCGAAAAAGAGCCGTCTATACTGAGACTTCTACAGGGTGCGGCAGAAAATAATGCGAAAATTTGTTTTATTTCTTTCAAATCCCATTTTCAACTAATTCAAGCAATAATATCAACATTTTCTAGTGCGGTTATCTTTATAAAGTCCTTTGAAACAAATTTATTTAACGTGTCCTCCATTTTTATTAATAACAAAACCAAAAAAAATTTAAACCTAGATTATGTTTCCTCGAGCCGACGCCGGAAGCCAGAGCATGCCTTTCAAACGCAGTCCTCCGACATTCACTGCCATGTGCGTGTTTTGGTTGACTTCAGGGTTTTCGCACTAGGGTGTGATGTTTTGCAGGCTCGTGCTTCAACATATGCCCAAATCGAATAATCCAACGGATTAAGATCTGGACTGCTAGGGGGCCACAAATCCTTCGGCCAAAACTTCATGTTATCGTTCAACCATTGTTGGGTTCGATTGGACGTGTGACACGGCGCTCCATCCTGCTGTAGGACAACGGTTTGGTCCTCGGAGAAGTTGGCCTTCACCCAGGGAAGCACTTGGTCCTTTAAAATATCGATATACACTTCGGTATTGATTTTAATTCCAGCATCAATGAAAACAGGCGGCATTTTCAAACCATTGGATGCCACCAAGCCAAACATCATGACACCAGCCGGATGTTTGGTTCGAAATTTGAATTTCACTTTTTCCGAAACGTTCTCCATTTTCTGCGGTGAAATGAACCGGTCCGTGCGGCTGTTGGTCACAGCATCGATGCTGAAAATCTTTTCGTCGGAGAACAGGATTATCATTTTTTCCTTCTTCAACAAGGAAAGCAATCTCTTCGAACGAGTCACTCGTAGTTCCTTGACCCGGTCCGTGATCAAATGGCGTTTTACTCTGGCTCTGGAAGATGCATGCAGGTCTTCTTTGATGATTCTCCGCATGGATTTCTTCGAAATATTGGCTTTCTTTGCAAGTTTTCTTATGGAACGCACCGGGTTGCGAGCAATTTTTGCACGGACCGATTTGATCACGTTCGGCGTACGTGCAAAGCGCGGACGTCCGCTTCCCGGCTTCCGCTGCTTAGGACCACCCTGCAGGGACTTTTTTATGCGGTAAACTGTTGCAAAAAGGCACCCTACCACCTTGGCAATCTCTTTCGGCTTCTTCTGGGCGAGCAAGAAACTGGTGATCACTTTTTTCGCGAACATTTTGAGGAATTTGCAATAAAACAAATAGAATGTTTGGATGCAGCACTTGAAAGTGAACATAAACAAGTACACTTTCGACAGAAATTAGTCACTAGCTACACGAATCAACCCAATACTCAAGTTTGAACATTTTCGCATTATTTTCTGCCGCACCCTGTACATATTTTTTTTTTATTTAACAAGTTTACCTATTTTTATTTTCTCCTTTTCCCTTATAAATACCCCCCGAGGCCACCCCCCAAAAAACTCCTTTTTTTTTTTTTTTTTTATGTAATAATTCATTATTTATTATTTTTATGCAGGCCGCCCCCCAAAAAAAAAAAACAAAACAACAACAATAAATCCACACTATTTTATAAAAATTTTCAAAAAAAAAATACAATTTTTTTTCCCTTTTTATAGATCAATTCCCGCCATTCCGTAAGCGGTCAACTTAACCAAGTTAAATGAAAGGCACAACTGATTTGACAAGAAAGTTATTATTTTCCCTTTTACACGCCGAAAAAATCTTCATCTATCAGAGTTAACAGTGAACTTAACGAATCTATCGAAAATAAGCTATCCTCGTACATTTGCGCTGTACACGTGAATTTGTGATGGTTTTAATGTTTTCATCATAGCATGTTGTGCGTTTGACTGTCATATTTTGTTTACTTGTTTGCACGGTTTAAATTCTTCGTTTTCAATATGTCACGCATTGAAAAAGACGTGAAAATTAAGGTTTTGGATACATGGCTACGTGAAAAGGGTGTAACTATGCGACGATTGGCGAGGCGCATTAGAATTCATCACGCGACAGTAAAATCCATCGTAACTAGCGTCGAGATGATTCAACGAATCAAGAAACGGAATAACCTGAAGACCTACAAGCAGCAGAAAATCGTGCAGAACAGAAGCAACCCGCAGCAACAAGGGCCCGGAAATTGTATTAGTATGTTTTGCAGCGACCGAATGCATGTATTTTGATGGACAACGAGACCTATCGATCCTAGTGTGTATAGAAGAGATTGCTGCCTTTATATCTGAAGCATAGTACCCCTTCACTGTTTTGGCCGGATTTAGCTTCAGCGCATTACGCCAAAACAACTCTTAATTGGCTCACGGAAAAAGGTTTAGAATTCGTTGAGAAAGACATCAATCTGCCAAATTGCCCTCATTTTCGGCCCATCGAACGCTATTTGGCGAAGAGGGTCTTCAAAAAGACTGGTAAAGTAGCTGAGAATATGCAGGAGTTCAAAAATGTTTGGGCTAAGGCGTCCAAACAATATGATGAAACACTTGTCCGGAACTTGATGAAAAGTGCTGATCAAAAATTCTCAAATTTATGAAAGAATAATAATAATTTCATCAGGTCTTCACAACGTTCAAGTTCAATCCCATGTTATAAAGAATCATCCATTTGTTTGAATAATACCTCTTTTTTTATATGATTTGAAAGAAAAATATTTGGATAACTTATTTTCAATAAAGTCCTAATTTTAGCCTCGTCTCTGAATGTATTACAGTTAGTTCTCACAGTGTTTTTTTTTTTTATGAAAAAGTTACTTTATTATAAAAGCCTTTTACCAATGAATCATCCAAAGTATTGCTCATCGCTAGACACAACTTTTTCCCATCTTTCTGGCAGAGCTCGTATACCTTGACGGTAGAAGTGTTCGTCTTTTGAGGCTATGCACGCATCAAGCCATTTTCTGATGTATTAAATGTGTGTTCAGCCAGGCCATGTGCTATCGAACGGAAAAAGTTATAATCGGACGGCGCAATATCTCGGGAATATGGCGGGTGGGATAGAACTATGCATTTTAGTGTTTCCAAGAAGGTTCTAACAGGCTTGGCAACGTGAGGCCGAGCGTTGTCATTCAGTAAAATAAGTTTTTCGTGAGTCTGCTCCTATTGTGGAGACAATGCTCGGCTCAATCGTATCAATTGAGTACGATACCGTTCCCCAGTGATGGTTTTGCTCGCTTTCAACAACTTTTATTAAATAATACCGACCTGGTCCCACCAAAATAATGTGCGCATTAAAAAAAGCGACTACTTTCGGATGGATGGTAAAAAAGAACGGAGAAAGATATTTTAGCAAACCAAATTGCATTTTATTCACTAAGAAATAAAAAACTTCTCAAAAATACTTCTAGTCCCTGCTGCACCGCCTTGCGGCTGTTAGCCTGAGCTTTGGCCATAGGTGAAAAAAGAAGCTTGTAGGCATAATCTTCAGTTTCTTGGTCGCCTTTTTGATCAAATCATCCGTCGTTTTGGCCACACAATTATTTGAATATACTCTCCTCTTCAAATTGGCCCAGAACTTCTCGATTGGGTGGAGCTGGGGCACGTCGGGAGGGTTGGTATGGTTGGGCACCACCGGAATGTTGAACAGTTCCATTTCTTCCAGCGCCCGCTTCGAGTAGTGGACCTAGAGAGCTAGATCCGGAAAAAAAACCATGTCGTTATGTGGAATCCATTTTGGCGAAACACTTATTGACCGCTTGACCGATCTCCCGGTGCAACGCACGGAAAGAAGTGGCCATCTTGCCTTCCGTCTTTCGTTTGAGCTTCTGTTGAATCCTCCGGTTGCTTAAAACGGTCGGACGGACGGTAACCAGGCTTCCGCTCGATGGACTCTCCCTTCATCAGAAGGGCCAGAATCTTGTAGATGTTTCCGCGATCGTATCCGACCGACACGATGTGGGTCACGATGGGCGACTTTTTTACGCCCGGATAGAGCAGGCGGTACGAACAAACCATAGAAGTTGTTTCACGTAGTAGGGTAATCGGAACATTAAGTCCCTGCACGCTTAACACAGCATAACCTTCGCAGCGTGAATATTCGGCTGAGCCGACGACGTAGAAGCATGACCGAGTAGTCCCCAAGATTTTTTCCTCTTTGTGTTGCTGTAACGTACTTATCCATTTTTCAGCACTCGTCACGATGCGTGGAAGGAAACCCTTCCTTTTTTGCCGCTTGCGTAGATTTTCACAGGCAACAAAATTAACGCTTAACATTTCTTGGCTTCAAATCATAAAGAACCCAACTTCCTTTCTTCTGAATCATTCCCATCGCACGCAATCGCTTGGAAATGGCTTAACGGGTAACTTCTAATACTGAAGCAAATTCCGTACACTTTTTGAATCTCTCTATGAGGTACTTTGTATGATTCATTGGTTATATGTTTTTAAAATAAAATAACTTTTTTTATCAAAAACAAAAAAAAACTGTGAGAACTTACTATAATACATTCAGTGATGAGGCTAAAAGTAAGGACTGTATTGAAAATAAGTTATCCAAATATTTTTCTTTCAAATCATATAAAAAATGATGTTTTATTCAAACATATGGATGATTCTTTATTGTATGGGATTGAACTTGAACATTGTGAAGACCGGTGAAATTATTATTATTTCTTTCATAAATTTGCGACAAAAAATCAAATGATGAGAATTTGTACAAAATTTCAAATAAACTCAACGTCGAATGGACGAAAGGTCAAATCGACCAAAGTGGGACACCACTACACGAAAGGATTCAACTTTTTTATGGCATGTCAACTTATAAACATATACTGAAAGTATCAGCAGGAAAAGAAAGCTGAGTAGAAGAAATATTTAATTTGATTTTCAGCTATGTTGAACCTAGTCCATTTAATGTTTAATTTATTATTGCTAAGAATATATGAAAAAAAAAATGAAATTAGTCCCAGTTACTTTAAAGAGCCGATTTTTCATAGTTTTTGTTTTGAAACATTTCATAGTTTTTTTTTATGACTTCATACTACGTTTAGTAGGACCTACACAGCAGAAAAAAAAGGAAAATTACATGTGATGTAAAGCGTTCAAATGGTCAAAATATATCAATGGAATCCATTTCTTTGTTGAATTTTAAATACAAATTTATGCACATATCTGGAGCATTGAAATATACGTTTATTTTCATTGGATCATACATTAGTACACGTTTCAAGGATAGTAGATCTCACTGAACACGTTTTCCAATGCATATTCATTTGAATTTACATGATCGTGTAAATATAAATCTTTTTACATAGAATTTTTTTCGAATAAGCTTCCGTGATGTTTTTTCCTTTTTAGCTGTCATTCAGCGTTCAAGAGCGGAGAACAAAAGAGCACATTTTGAAAACATCTTAAGCAGTTTACACACGGTTACTTGTTGAATAGTAAATAGTAAATATATGACAACAGTACATGACAGTTACAATTTCTGAATCGAGCGAAGCAGATTTTATTGCCAAAATCCATTGTGTTTTGAGCTGTTTACTGATACTTATCCGGATTCGCCCATCGCAGCAACCTGAATCTTCTAATTTCAATAGTCAAGTTATTGGTTAGGGTAAACAATAAGCTAATATTCTCTCTCTCTCTCTCTCTCGATCATTATCTCTTCCGCTCTCATGTGAAAAAATACATTAGGATGTAATGATCTGCGATGCAAGCATCTGAAGTAGGTCATGTTAAATTCAACCGAGCAAATATTACAACATGTGATTTTCAAGTCGTGTAAATTTGAAGCTTCATGTGATTTTGATGTAACTTGCATGCTTTTTTCATGAGCATGAAAACATTTTGAAAATTGCAAAATAATTTTATCTGTGTACACCGTTTACTCGTGGTATACCCGAGGGGCAAATGGGTGATATTTTTGGGGATGGATTGGACAAAGTAACATGGAAACGTAATTTTGTAGTCTTTTCAGACAGTTTTCGCCAGCACACTACTCTGTGCGATGTCAGGGGTTCTCTTTTTGTGTTCAACCGGTTGTGGATACCATTGGGCGCGACGAGACTCCTCAAGATGTCGGAACAAAACAAACACAAACTTATGAATAAAGAAAAACAAAAGAACCACACAAACAAATTAAACTCTTATACTAGACATTTTGAGAAATACATAAATCGACTGAATATAGCAAAAGTCGTGAGATCCCAACACATCTCTGATAGAAACATAAGGTTGTCTTCAAAAGTCGCATTCTGGCGGCGTCATTATCTTTACATTGCCAGATTGAGTGCTCGATGTCAGAATAGCCGTTTCTACACCGGCAAAGATTGTTGTCTACGTGGTTAATTCTATAGAGATGTGCATCTAACTGGTAATGGCTACTCATCACACGGATGAAATCGCGACTTACGAGCAGGTCCTTAAACCACGGCCTCAATGAAACAAAATGGCTGATGGAATGTAACAGCCGTCCTAGATTTCCAGTGTCCCAATCGATTTGCCAACTTGAAAGAGTACTCTGACGCACTAAATGGTAAAATTCAGCGTTATGCGTTATGGTATTAAAGTTGAATGAAACATAAATGCCAAAAACTTACTGATGGGCTATATTTTATTGTTTCTAAAGTTTTAAAAGGATCGGTCAACTAGGTAATTTTCTACAGCGTTTTTCCGTGATGCAATTTGATGTGGGACACCCTTAAGCTATTAATGTTGTTACAATGATGTTATAATGTTCGTACAATATTGTTTCGAAGTAGGAAATTAAATAGGTCCAGCAAGCGTCTTTTTGCTATTATACCTGGGAGATTTTTCAGAAGATTGGATTTGTTTCATATCGCATCCGGGTGAGAGGTTGTTTGATGAAAGAAGAGCCATAGCGAATGCCAGCTTTGTGAATGGTCTGTCCAGGGAGCTACCGTTTGGAGACGTTTCTCGAAAAATATGTTTTGCTGGAACAGTTTCCGGACAAACCTTTTTCGTTTCACCTTTTTCGTGTCGCTTAACCAGCGTACATAATTGACAAATTGACATCCTCACATAAATCGTAAGAAATAGCCGTCCTATTGCCATCGTATAGGTCACCCAACCCAGTACCATGAGAATTCATGTCACCCAGAATCAATACTGGGGCGGTTACAAAGAAACTGAATTGCAGAGTTGACTATGTCTTATTGAAGTTCTGGGGGGAACGTAAGCTGAAGCTATGCAAAGGTCTTCATTCTTTGAAGTTACTTGACAAGCAACAATATCGACGCATGAAAGAGCTGGGAGAGAAATATTGTAGAAAGGGTAGCACTTCCCTAAAAGCACTCCTCCATAAGAATCGTCTCTGTCCAGTTCGTGGAAGTTGAGAAAACTTTGTTTCTCAAATACCAAACATATCACAATAGGAATTGTGAACTAAAAAATTGAACGAATCTAGTTTAGACACCAGACTACGGCAGTTCCACTGTAGTACAGTAATCATATCTCCGACCTGATTCGATGAATTATCCACCGAAGGATATGGAGGGGCCATGAAACAGTCAATTGCTTAAGATATGATTCCAATGTCGGATGCTTGGTAATGAAACTAAGCTGCTATGAGAGTCTTGTATATTGAACATGTCTAAAATAACTGTCACAATGTCCAAAAAAGCTATCAATCCTCGTTCAGACTTGATTTTCTTTATAAGGGCGAGCGTTTTATTTTTCCACGCGTTGTTTGTAAGCCGGGTACGACGAGAGAGCATGAGTCTGCACAGGCACCATCCTTATGTTTGTCCTCGCAATTGGAGCAAAGTGCCATATTGTCGCAAAGGAAGGTCGTAAGTTCCATATGCTAGCATTTTTGGCAGATAATGACCCGAGGTATGAACAACCGGAAGATCGAAGCTAGCGGTGGTTTGGAACTGTAACTGAGGAATTTAGAGGAGATGGTATCGATTTTGGTAAACCATTCTCCGCGAGTGAAATGTCCTTACGTTATTTGTTAGTGCTTAGTTGTAGCTTTACAGTCAGATCCTCTTACTGAAACAATCTTGTGCTGTGAAACCAACTATAAGGGAAGATTAGAGGAGATTGTGTTTGTGAGTATTTATATCTTTTTTTGGAATCAAGCGAGCATCAAATCTGTGCTAGTGATATGAAAATTACACATAAAAACCGATTCGTGTGAAGAAGGATTTTTTCCCGTAAAGTACGTGCGTGAGTATTATTTTCCAGAGAGCGAATAATGGCGCTATAACCACAAGCCTTATGGGGTCAGGACTATAGTTAATGCTTAGGTCCCAACCATTTGAAGCAAAATTGAAGAGAGCGTCGCTTAACCTTCTTAGACTAGAGATGCTCCCAGGGGCGACCTCGGCGTGGTGGTTAACATCCATACTTCTCACGCCAAAGTTCAAATCTCATCCCCGGACAAGCTACGAGAAAAACCCAAAAGATGTGTTTCAGTAACTACGACGGGAGATGAACCAGCCCCAGGCTGAAAATCTCGATAATAAAGAAACAAAAAAACAAAAAATAGATGCTCCCAGCGACCTTTTAAATAAATGTTTGTTTCTGTACACCAAACAGGGTAGTCTGTATAACTATTCTCTGCGATTATTGATTTCCCTTTGATATCTATTGCATCTTCTTAAGGTAGATACGAAATCCTCCCTATCTCCAACGGTTGCACGAACGTGGCGAAGTGAGCGATGGAAGACTGTCTTCGTGGAGATTATTGCATGAAGAAATGTATCAATAACTGGTTTCGTTTCATGGTGACATGCAATATCTTCAACGAATTATTCCTCATCGTAGCTCCATCCATGAGGTGTGCAAACGTCAATGCTAATGCTAGTGCTAATCATGACGCGAGGTTCGAACAACCGCACAGGTAGTTGAAGTTTTCCCAACTCAACGTATTGAGAAGGTCACACGAAACGAGTCCGAGGGTGTAAGTTGGTTTATATATTTTTATGCAATTTTTATTGCTGAGTCTGAAACTGAAATTCAAATGCCGAAATAATCGGCTATTGGTTTGTCAGTAATAAAAAAATGTAGAAGAGTACGAAAGGTTCTGATAACATATCACACCATTTAATGATCATATCTCGGTATTATGAAATAATACAAGAATCAATGAAGATCTTAGATTTGGAATCAGCAAATCAAAATAACTTGGAATCCCATGATTCATACATGTAAAATCCATTGTTATACTTTTTCACACTTTTTGTACGGAGTGGAGTCTCTGTGCGCCGTTCACAAAATATAAACTAGCTGTTTATCGGGCTGATGAATCGACAAATAATATTGTTTTTTTTTACGTTGCAAAAAATTTCGCATAAAGATTGAACATTTTAACGATAGCTAACAAATCAATACAAACTATAATACTCTTATCCATTGCTTCTGCCTATTTTAACTTAAACTTGGTAACAACTATGAGTAATATTTCCGCTAATTATTCACAAAAAAAAAATATTCATCTATAGAAGGAGCACTGTTGTACGTATATTGACTTCGCCAGAGTCAGATATTCGATCGCTTTTTCCTTGTTTTTCCCGTTACTTTATCTCCCACAGATGAACCTAATCATTTTTCTGCTAAAGTGCTGCTTTATCAAGCACCTATGATTGATTACTCATCAGCATGACAGTAGCACTATTTTTGGTTTTTACCAACGCATTATTTCTAGCAGACTTCCGCTTCGAACTGATGGTACATTCCGGGCTTCAGCAGTATAAAAACGCAGACTGAATAATCAATTGAAAGCTCAACATGACCTTGATTAATGAACAATTGCTTGCATGACTTTCGAATCGTTACCATCTGGAGTGGCCATGATGTGCCATTATGTTATGCCAAATTCGTTTCAATTTTCCGAACATTGAGCATGGTTTCGAATGGCTGTACTCGAAAAGTGACTAATTGGTTGATTCTCAATTCATTGCCTCTCTGAACTGTATGTGTGATGACTTATACGAAAATTCACTTTTTGATTTTTTTTTTATTATACATATCATAGTTCAAAATCTGTTTTAAGTTGCACTGCACAGTCCGTATCCTAGTCCTGCATTCTTTGTTTTGATGAGATTTGCCAATCAAATGAAAAAGAACGAGAAACGGAACACCACTCGGGGCCAAAGGTCTGATTTGCTACGGATTCAGATACATAATTTATTTTGCAGCAGTGCATGGTTTAGATATGTTTTGACAACACTTTGTTCTGAAGGCACTTGTCTTTCAGTGCTGAAAGTTTTATCATGATACACAGTTTTAAAAAGATTTGCTTATAGGCTAATTTACATAATAAAGCATTGATCTAAACTGTACACGGAAACGCTAAGTAACCTAAACTTAGCTTTTTTTTTTTCAACCGTGAGCTTAACTGCAAAAGCCCAAATTAAGGTAAACTTCAATTACTTACTTTTAGGTAAATGACTTCAACGCACCAGTACACCCAAAAGTTGAAAAGTTGGCAAAAATTGCCGTATTTTTGCAAACATATCTTGATCATATAACTGCACGATACATAAAACACAATTTTGCCCATGTTGATCCACAAAGCATGTTAAGAAATAAACGAAGCCATGCATGTGTATGCAAGTGACGTGTTGCACTCAAATTGGTTAAAAACATATTTATGACAACATATTGCACCACCTAACGCACGCATTTAATTGTTCATAGCAAATTGAAGAATTGTTTTTTGCCCATAGTCAATATTGCATTTTATCTCCAAGTGACGTTTATTAGCGAAAAATGAAACAAAATCATGCGAAATCGCAATATAATCATGTTATTTTATTTTGGGTTTAGGTAAAATCAACCTAACAAAGAGAAAAACAAATACTCCCCGACGGGATACAAAACAAGCAACGCTTCGACCCCAAGATCTGTATGGAAACCACGAGTTCATCAAAGCTTTTAAAGACGAGAGTCTTAAGGTGTATATAAATCGTTCATTATTCATTACGATTGTGATGGCAGGATTGCGTGTTCGCAATGGGGAAGAGCTACAGCGGCATTTTAATAACTCCATCCGGAAGCCATATTTTGATTCGGATGGAGTGTCATAATACAATACGGTCAAAAAACGTTGTAAATTATACATTACAACGTTGTTTGACCGTATTGTATTATAACACTCCATCCGGATCAAAATGTTGATTCCGGATGGGGTTATTAAAATGCCGCTGCAGCTCTTCGACAGAGGAAACACATTATGCTCGATTTTTCAAGCTAAAATTGAACAGATAAGTAAATTAATTTGTACTTACTGAAAATATCGTGCAGTCTTACATCCTCCTGCTGCATTTTATCGAGAAGTTGCTCCATTTTCACCGTTTATTTACCGTTTTTTTCACCGTTCCACAAACAAAATACGACTTTCTCTACTTGCGAATGAAAATAATATGGCGATGGTTGACAGATAAAAAGCCGAGCCTCGGTTTACAACACTGCTAAACCGATATTTCGGCATTATAGGCAGCTGAGGTCGGTTGAAGTTTGGTTAACGTTTGTGCTCAGCTCCTAGTGTTGCCGAAATCGGTTTAATAATGAAGTTACCCGATATTTCAGTTTGAAGTGATGCTGAGACTCGGCATCGTTCGATTTTTGGTCGAGTTATCAGATAAATATGAGAATGCCAAGTGAACTCAGCTTCATGTTTAACCGAGTCCGTGAATAATATTTAAGTGCTAACGTTGAATAATAATAAAATAATGTTACCTATGTCAAAATTGTCAGTTATTATAGTATTTCACTAAAGAATTTTAACTTCGGCAGACAGTGCCATCTATATAAATCTACATCTACATCAATTACATTCATAAAACCTCGTCAACAATTCTACGCCAATTCACCCACTACAATTCATGGCTACTTCTCTCCATTCTCGGTTGCGCCCCACGCTCTCCAAGTCTTGGAAAGCGCTGTGCTCCACACATTCCTGTACCAGCCGGATTCCACGCAAACATCATTTTTGCAGGGTATTGCCTATAGGCAGGAAATATTCAATATTTCGATGAAAATCTAATTCAAAATTTCGAATATTTACATACAATTTAACCGAAATCTCATTTATGTTTGTTTCGAATTTTAACCGATATATCAGTTTGCTCATGCCGAGATTCCCAGCTAACTATATGAGTTTTCAGTTTGACCCAAACCGACATTATCGATTAACATTAAAAAGCCGAGATCGAAACCGAGAACCGTCGGCTGTGCGGATCTCGGTTTCAGAAAGCCGAGACTCGGCATGTAATTATAAGTGAGTATCTTATTCATTAATCCATGTCTCGTCTCTAGTAATGATCCATTCGATGAATGTTGGGTCAGATTCGGCCATGGAAATCATCTCTTTTGCGACGTCAACACGGTCACTTTTTTGCAGGAAGTTTAGGCCTTTTGGCACCACATATCATTAACCGAAATGTCTTGAACGGATTCAAAAGCAATTTACAACTCCTCTGTCATCTTTCTAATGGTCAATCGGTAATCGATTCTTTGATTTTGTTGATATTTTCGTCATTGTTTTTCGATGTCGATGGCCTACCACTTCTCTCATCATCGTTCATGGACTAACGGCCACTTCTGAAACGTTCGTGCCACTGATGAACGGCTGTTTTCTTCAGAGTATCGTCAACAATCAATATGAAATTCCCGATTTTAAATTGGTTCACTGTTGTAAGGAATGTATCGAAAATAAGCTATCCACGTACATGTGCGTTGTACGCATGTATTCGTGATGGTTTTTATGTGTTCATCATAGAATGCTGTGCGTTTGACTGTCATTTTTTGTTGGTTTACTTGTTTGCACGGTTTAAATTCTTCGTTTTCAAAATGTCGTGCATTGGAAAATACATACGTGAAAATTAAGGTTTTGGACACATGGCTACGAGAAAAGGGTGTAACTATGCAGCAATTAGCGAAACGAACTGGAATTCATCACGCGAGAGTAAAATCTATCATAACCAAGTTTGAGAAACACTGTTTTTTGGATGAACTGCCAGGAAAAGGCAGAAAACCCGGATCTTCCAACCCTAAACTGGATCAGAAAGTGGTAGCTCTAATTCGGAAGAACAAATCAATGTCGATACGTGATTTGGCTCTAATTCGGAAGAACAAATCAATGTTGATACGTGATTTGGCCAATAAAGTGTGAACCTGCGCCGGAATAATTCAACGTATCAAGGAACGGAACAACCTGAACACCTACAACAAGCAGAAAATCGTCACACAAAGTGTTGAATAGAAGCAACGCGCAGGAAAAAGGCCACGGAAATTGTATTCGCGAGTTTTGCAGTGACCGGATGCGGACGAGACCTATATCAAAGAAGACTCCACTCCAGACAGGTCCACAATATTACACTGCCGTCGAAGGGAAGAATGTAAGCGATGCAGACAGGTCGATTTAAGTGGAGAAGTTTGGCCGAAAAGTGCTGGTATGGCAAGCAATACGTTCCTGCAGTATGAAGTCTACCATTTTTGCACTTCCCGGAACAATCAATGCAGGAATCCATTGATCTAAGTGTCTGCAGAAGTGGTTGCTGTCTTTATATCAGAAGCATAAGTACCCCTCCACTGTTTTGGCCGGATTAAGCGTTGGCGCATTATGCCAAAACAACTCTCAATTGGCTCACGGAAAAGGGTATAGATTTCGTTGAGAACGACATCAATCCGCCAAATTGCTCTCAACTTCAGCCCATCGAACGCTATTGGAGATAGCCATAAAATCATTGTGGAGAAGGCACATCATAAACAAAGAAAATGTGAACGTTCAAATCAAAAGTGCCTATGCATAGTTGTTGTTCATAATTACGGCTTATAATTTGTTGTTTTTAATCACCAGCGTAAGGCGATTAAAACATTAAAAAAAACTCTAACTTGAATATGCTAACAATGGATTTGGGAAGAAGAACAGATAATAATATTGCTTTGGAAGAAGTGCACTGTGTAGTGGATCACTAAGCGATTCCAGCGCAGTACTTCCGACTTTGGTTTAAACGTGCGGATCATGGGAAAAATCGATTTTCGTTCAGATGATATAAACTAATTTTGACTTGCAACGAGTATAAATATTGTGTAGCCTATTGGGAACGGAAATGCACGACTCGGGAGAATTCAACATTAACATAACATTTGACAATCGTAGTGCACATTAAACCTTACGTCAAAAGTACTGCGCTGTATTTCCACGGTGGTGCGCCATATAACGCACTACCTGAGACGTTAGGTTTAACTAGCACAATTGGCATAAAATCAAATATCATGAGTTATGCATTTCGGTTTTCAACTGGCGACACATTGCACCATTTTATTTTATTCGTTTTACGCATAACGCATAGACCCTTTTGATAAGTTAGTCTCAGTAAGCTGCGAATCCAATGGAATGGTAAAAAAAATTGTCGTTGGTGGCTGAGATGAAGGAGTGTTCAATATATTGAATAGGTTTTTATTGAATTTCCGCTTGAACGATCCGCTGGTTTTTAATTTCTTCCACCTGTGGGCGTCCATTGTGACAGTTTGTTTATTTTTCACATAATGTTCTTTCTCAAGAATATGTGCTCTTATTTAAAATCAAATGGTTCTAAGAGAGTTTTATGGCAGCATTTCCAAGATACATTCATCTTAAAGAAGAATGTCATAAAACTTTTACAAAACTTTTATCAGGTTTTATGCAAGTTGCGAAACGATGTCTTGAGAGGGGGATCAAGTATCTTATAAAACTACTGATAAGGTGAATTACACTTATAAATGATGTAGTTTTATGGAGGTTTCTTCAAGTGTTCTTTAATCACTCTTGAGAACTGTTAATGAATTAAAACCACCTTAACTTGGAAAATGCCCTGATAAAACCGGATGAACTCCATAATGCTCTGATAAAACTACCATAAAACATGAATAAAACCAATTTGCATTTGAATTGCTACTTGGGAGAGTTGTTCTTGTTTTTTTTTTATCTTCGGCAACACTGTTTTCTTGTCAAAACAAAATCAACCGTCACCGTTGCATCCGAAAGCTGAAACATTTGAACTGTGCGAAATTTATTGTTAATCAGCCATATACAGATGACGACGAAATTTGCGGAAACCAAAAACCATCTACCATCCATCCCTCAGAGACGAACAGATATTCGTCTGCAATCGATTAGGATCCGAGTGTATGTGGCGATTTTAATCATCAGCCATTTTCATTCAAATTAAATCAAATTTAAGATTTTCAAATTTTGAACAAGAACTCCAAGTTAGCAACATTTCGTCGACGTATGAATCGTTTAGTCACCTGAATCGATGCCCTCTACCGAAGATGCGATATTATGCTCGGAAGCGGGGTGCAATCGTACCGACACTGCAGATTCAATCGGTACAATACGGTTTTGCATTGAACATGGTGCTGGAGAAACGAGAAAAACTCCGCTTGAGTATGATACGAATGCAAGTGTTGGCTGTTGTAGAGACGATAGAAGCGCCAGAAGAGCTGCCTTGGGTATGACAGGCTCTTCGTCCATCGATCTCTTTGCACAGGTGTTGTGCCAGGTCCTTATGATCAGCAAGTGATGTGAAGGAAGTGTTGATTAGATATCTACTTAAGAAGATGCTGAGAACTCCTTCTTCATAGACATCTGGAGTAGGAAGTTGGATGAGATTGTGCGGGAGGCTTTCCTTGGCGAGAAAGCATATGTATATTTATATGTTTATAGGTCGTTGTTAGTGACGAAGCTAAAATAGTTAAAACATTCCTTTGTTGTCCGCTTTTCTAGACCGAAAGACAGGAATACAGTTTTCCTACTTCTATCCAGGCTCTTCTTTCGGTCGGGACATGAGCACTAACTCTTGCCCTAGCCTTCTAAAGTGTGGCCCATTTAGTATTGGAAGCTGTCATTACAGATGTCAATCGAGATGATTAATTTTTGTTTGTATTTTCCCTCTAAAGTTCACATAAAGTCGAACATTTTAGTTAAAACAGAATACTGTTTTGTTAATGTATATCCGAAATATGCGCAATAGTCTATGTTCCAATTCTAACTGGGCCACACCTTATGGCTTATGGTTAAAGCGCCATTACTCGCTTTCTGGAAAGAAAAGAAGGATGCGTTGACACAAAGTCATACGCTCACACAAACACATATCGTTCAAATTTTCATTTTATTCTTGATAGCATAGCATAGCATAGCATAGAACATTTGCACATAGCGTAGGGGGAGTCACCGACATAAGCCTATCCACTTCCACTCAACATTTTGCCAAAAATGCCGAGTGTCGCAGACCCACTTTTTTTGCAAAAATGATAATTGCCCTAACATCTATTGACGAAAGTACCGGAAACCCAAACAACCTTCATAAACGTTCAAGAGATAAAGAATTGGCGAGTTTCAATATTTGTGGAATGGTTATATATGTTCAATAAAACCTTTGATTAAAATTAATCAAAATTGAATGAAGTATTACTTACCAATCATTCTCAAATATCTCTTACTACATAAAAATGGATTTCTGTCTGTCTGTCTGGATATCTAATCCTAATAAGCTCGGAGACTACAGAACCGATCAGCGTGAAAATTTATATGCAGGGGTTTTTGGTTCTGGGGAAGGTTCTTAAGATAGTAACAGACCTCTCCCTTCTCTGAAAGGGGGTGCTCCCATACAAATGAAACACATATTTCTGCATAACTCGAGAACTGATCAAGCAAAGGAATCCAAATTTAGCATGTGGAAGTTTTTGAAGAGGCAAAAAAAAGGTTTCTATGGTAGTTTGAAACCCCCTCCCCTCTCGTAGAAATGGAGGCTCTCATACAAAATGAAACAGAAGTTTCTGCATATCTCAACAACTAATCAAGCAAATTGAACCAAATTTGGCATGTGGGGTTTTCTGGTGGCGAAAAATGTTTCTATGGTAGTTTGAGACCCCTCCCCTCTCCTACAAGGGGTGCTGTCATACAAATGAAACTGAAGATCTAATAAAGCAAATGGAACCAAATTTTGCTTGCGGGGATTTTGAAGGCAAGAAATGTTTCTACGGTGGTTCGAGACCCCTCCTCACTCTCTCTCTCTTTGGCAGGGGGGGGGGGGCGGGGCTCCCATACAAATGAATCACAAGTTTCTGCATAACTCGAGAACTAATCAAGTAAATGGAACCAAATTTAGCAGGTAGAGGTTTTTGAAAGCAAGAAATGGTTCTACACTAACTCAAGACCCTCCGCCCTCTGTAAGAGGGGGCTCTCATACTAATGCAACACAAATTTGTGCATAACTCGAGAACTAAACAAGCATATGGAACCAAATTTGCCATGTGTGGAGATTTTTGGAGGAGAGAAATGTTTCTATGGAAGCTCGAGACTCCTTCACCATCTGTAAGGGGGGAGGGAGGGGAGTTTCCAAACAAATCCAACACAAATTTCTGCATAACTCGAGAACTAATCAGGTAAATGGAACCACATTTGGCAGGTGTAGATTTTTGAAGGCAAGAAATGTTTCTTTGTTGACTCGAGCCCTTCTCTCTGAAAGGAGGGCTCATAAGCAAATGAAACACAAATTCTTGAATAACTCGAGAACTTATCAAGTTAATGGAACCCAATTTGCCATGTGGAGGTTTTCGAAGGCAAAAAATGATTCCCATCTGCCTTGATACGGAATACGGTTTTTTCATCGTCATTTTGTTTACCTTTTTTCTATATATTCCTTGTGTTTAAAATCGGCGTTTATTTGTTAATCGTTTCGTCTATCGATCTGTATCGTCGCGCTGGTGTCGTTCTGGTATTTCGCAACCTCGAAGTGCATTTATTCTGATTGCTAAGTGTAGTGTTTAGTGTGACGGTTGCAACAAAAGTTTCAGCCTATCACCTCCCTACGCATTGTTTTCTTTCTCGAAGCGGACATCTGGTTGTCATTAATGGCACTGTAAAACGTAATAATAACTCCCTGCCATAACAAACGACTTCAACCGCCTTGCGTGTTGCACATATCCGCTGGTGCTTGTTATCCTTCTCGGAAAAAAGCTTCAGAATGGAAACTAAGCTGCCTACAGTGCTCTGAACCGGTGAAACCCTAAAATTTATTAAATGCCAGGGTTTTTGTGAAAAAGTTGCTCATCTTGATTGCGTCTCCTTATCCCCTGCGAACATTCCATCGGTTGCAACTGTTCCCCCAGAACCAGAAAAATGTTGGATATTTCTGTCTGGCATTGCAGTCAGTGCTACGTAGGATGATATTCTTGCTTTAGCCACTGAATGTATACCTTGCGACGAACCGATCGGGGTTAGAAAGTTAGTGAAGAAAGACGCTGATCTAACGGCTATGCGATTCATTTCGTTTAAAATTGGGGTTGACGAAAAGTACCGTGAAGTGGCTCTCAGAGCCGACACATGGCCAGACGGGATCTTCTTTCGGGAATTTGTCAACTACCAAGACAAGAAATCCGGACAGGGATTTCTAAAAACACCTCGTTTGAATTAAACCACCGTCTTCATCCTACGTTGGATACCATAATCTCTTTTCACGAAAACCGGGATGCACACTGCAAGGCATTACGAGAGCCCACAACCGCTCCGACCCAGTCGTGCCAATCGATGTTCATCATCTATCTAGCATCTGTTCCTGCCATCCCAGCCATCCCGGTCCTATGGTCGGAGTTAGGGGAAGGGTCTCCCAACCTGAACTTCCAGGCAAGGACTAATGTTATCCAAGGTATTCTGCTCCTGATGCTTTCCCGATTCCCAGTGCCGCTTCTTCGCATGCTGACGCTTGCAGCAATTCGCCCTAATTATGCCCAACCAGCCCGCTACATACCCATCACCTAACATGTTTTGCTCATCATCAACACACATCGACCGCCACTTCAACCGGTCTGGGACACACGTCACAAAGCAATATGTAGGCCCTGGACCCTCCTAGCCCAGCTGTGCCCAATACCGGTATCAGTGACGCTGTATTTGCCCGTTCCAGTCGTCCCGGCCCTGGGTCTAGCGACGGGGACAGGGCTCTCCAAGC
>JAHHFK020004375.1:0-93672 GCA_024533555.2 Aedes koreicus | reverse complement strand
TTGCATCTTTTCAACTCAGGCAACAGAAAAACGGCCCTTGTCAGGGCCTCATAACCCTATCCAAAGAGAGTTGCAAAAGAATAGAGTTTATAAATATTGGCCAGAAAAATTATAACTCACACTTTAAAACTACCTGCAACTAACCTAATCTATTAACTGCAACTAATCCATTATGTACTTATGTACAACAAGAACTACAATGAAGCTAACCTACCCCCTACACTGAATATGTGAAACACATAATTGGTCTGCCGTGCTGCAGTTCCGCTCAAATTAACTGTTAATATTTCGTTTGTTGAATGTACAACGTGCTTGCTAGGTTTAACCTGGCAAATAGAGATTTATATACGGATACTAATAAAAAATGTTGCTCATTTTCTCCAGAACGTGGCTTTTCAAGCAACGCCATGTTGAGCCGGTGCGTGGTAATGAACATTTCAATCAAACATACTCTTTAGTTGGCAAATTTATTTGTTCGTCCTGAAAATACAGGGTTTTAGTTGTTAACGGAGGAACATGGTTCGCGATTGAAATTTTCTTCTCGGTCTTCCTGGGCAGCATGATGGCCTGAGTGTTTGGCAACACGTAATACTACGATAAAAATTGATATTTGCAAGGTCTTTCACTCGAAAGTGTACACACTGAACATTGACCATAGAGCGAATTACAACGAACAACTTAACCTAACACCCAGTGGATTAAACTGGACATTTTCGCTTTGCAAAAAAGTTCCACCGGCTGGAGCGAGAATCGAACCCTCACTTCATGGCAATGAACGACGGGCGACGCCGCTAACCACTTGACCACGAAGATGATGTGGGCGATTGACTTGGCCATTTTCTCCGAGACGCGGCTTTTTCAACGCCATATTGAGCCGGTGCGTGGTAATGAAAATTTCGATGAGCTCAAGAGAAATTTCTATCAAACATACTCTTTAGTTGGCAACTTGATTTGATCGTCCTGAAAAGGACGGATTTTAGTTGATAACATGGTTCGCGATTGAAATTTTCTTCAGTCTTCTTGGGCTGCAGGACACCACTCTGTGAAATCTCGGGTACTTTTTCAAACAGACGTATGTCATTTTGTAAACAAAGAGGGGAAGTAAGATTCAAACGTAAATTTCTCGAAACCCTTAGCACTTTCATGCAAACTTGGGCCACCAACACAAGGAATAACATTGCTTTACATGATTGTGATGCTACTTTATGTGAAGGTACTGAGAATTTCGAGAAATTTACTTTTGAATCTTACTTCCCTCTTTGTTTACAAAATGACATACGTCTGTTTGAAAAAAGTTTCCCACAAATTGTCACACCCCAGAAAAGTTTTTCACCTCCCCCTCTTGCGCTCGCGCCCCGGTCCGTGCTTTTTCTGTCTTCTTGTTTCCGCGTTTCCCCCCCCCCTCCCCCCCCCCCCTCCCCCACCCCCCCCGAATGTCCCCCCCCCCCCATCCCCCCCGCCCGTACCACCCACAGCGCGCGCCACACAATTCTTTTCCACCCATAACCGTTTTCTTTTTGAATTTTTTTTTTTTTAAGCATTTTTAATTGTTTTAAAAAAAATTTTAAAATTAATTTTCCCACCGGGTTTACAACTTATATTTTCCCCTCCGAATGAAATATTTATCGTAAAATGTCTGTGGGCCAGAGAGGAGATATTATCGTTCAAAGTCTCCAAACCCGCGTAACGCTTGCGATTTCAGAAATTTTAGAACGGCGCCCCTATACAGGAATAGAAAAGAGAGACGTAAGTCCTACGTCAAAAAGTACCCTTAATCTGTGGAATAAGATTACAAATTTAATGTGTGCATTGATCGCTACCAGCTAATTCTTGAGATGAATCCTGTCCGCCGAGGTTACTTGGATTGACTACTGCCAATTGTCCATCCCCCTGTTATCATTGAGAACCTGCGGTTGCATAATTTCTAGTGGGTTTATCAAGTTATTCAGTAGTATGGACATACAAGAACACACCTGTTGATTGTAAAGATTGATGCTATCCACCAAAGGGGACTTAACCGATGCTTATGAAGTTCGAACACAGAATTGAAATGGATGTTGTCCACCGAGATTCCATTCGAAGCAGCCATTCTTCCGGTTGATAAACATCTGACAAACTCTGTAGGCGGGTCATTGAGATTTAGAAATATGGATATTTACACATTGAAAAAATGCAACGCAAGAGAGGATTTTTCAAAAATCTGTAAAATCTGTTTTTTTTTCTAAAAATCTGTAATCTGTATGTACAGAATTCTGTATCCGAAAACTGCGAAAAATCTGTATATGTGGCATCCCTGGGTGCGACGTAAGGTTTAACCACAGAGAACAGACATCCATGTCCAATTTAAAACATGTGTAAGATCTTTAACGGTCATTTCGGAAATACAGCACAAGTAGCATCATCATGGTGGCGTTGCTATCGCAAAATTCTAAAGTTGATGTCAGTGGTGAATATAAATATTTTATTCTATTTCCAACCTACCGTACACTGACGGAACTTTCAACTTTCTCTTCATATCTTTCATTCTAGCAAACATAACTGTCCACTCTTGGTGCCTCATGGTGATGAGCCGAACATCTCCTTCTACATCATAAATATTTGTATTCATCACTGTCTGACACAACATGCTGCTTGGCGGCGTTAGTGTTCTAAACAAGATTCTCAACGTATTTTTATTTGAATTCTTACAAAACTTTATAAAAAATTTTGTTCTAACTTGGATGTCTGTTCTCTGTGGTTTAACGTACACAACAAGAGTCATATCGATTTTCGCGAGTCGAGCACTTCGGTTTCCAACTGGCAACATAATATTATACTATCAAATAGTATTATTATTATTATTACTATTATTATTATTATTATTATTATTATTATTATTATTATTATTATTATTATTATTATTATTATTATTATTATTATTATTATTATTATTATTATTATTATTATTATTATTATTATTATCATTAGTATTATTATTATTATTATTATTATTATTATTATTATTATTATTATTATTATTATTATTATTATTATTATTATTATTATTATTATTATTATTATTACAACTATATTTTTATCTGTTTGCTCACATCTACGACATGCATTTTGTTCACTTAGCATTCATTTAAATTCATTTTCAATGGATCATTGTGTCAATCAGTTTTGGCGTGATTTTCCAACAGCGATTTCGAAAAATTGTTCCAACAAATCGGTATTTTTTCTTGAAATTCACTTGAAATTTCTAGTAGGAACCAGTGAAAAATTCTTATTTTGTTGTTTTATTTCAAAATTCGAGTGGTAGAATAACGTCATTTAAAGTGCTCGAATGCAGTGATTATTAGCTCAAAAACAAATTACCTCATTATCAAGCTCATAGCAAGCCCAAAGTTTATGTACATAGATTCTGTTGTTTGAATTTTGTTTGATTGATGTTCTTCACTAGTTTTGATCAAATTTTTCATACGCTATGGCTAGAACACGTCGCATTTGTAAGTCGGGTCCTGATGCAGTTCATCGTAGATTGCGTTCAAGTATCATCCGATGCTGAGGGCCAGCAGGCTGCAAGAGGTTTTCTGGTATAAATGTCAAGTCTTTCCGCTGGCCATTTTCTGGTACTCGTAATAACCTCAAATAATGTAGCCATAGCCTCAACAACAGCTAAAATGGTTTGTACTACAATTTCGGGACTTAATGTATCATTTGTGAAAACGACAATTGATAGTGCTGTGGTCCTATGCTCGGCACTGTGTAGAGAAAGAATTTTGTTCATTTTTAGTAATCCAAACGGCAATAAATAATACACCGAAAATACTTACATTTACTGAATATGGAAGTAGAAAATCCCTTATTTGTTCATAATTGGCTTTTGCCAAAACAATATTTGATCACAATACTTGCTCCTTTAAAGTGAATCAAAAGTTGACAGTCCGTTTGGCTGCATTTTTTGACAGGTCGTTTGGCTGCATAAGACAATTGTTGTCCGGTCTATATACAGTGTCTATAGTTTTTAGGCATATTGTGCTTCTAGCAAAAAAATACATTATTTAATTTTAACAAGCTTCATCATACAACTTCTCGGTCCTGAATCGTGCAGTGGTGGTGCGCAATTATTTTGCGCTCCACAGCCGTTTACACAAAAAAAAATCAATCTTTCTGGTTCCACTGGCATCATCCTGGTTTAAGTCAGATTCCCTGTTCCCACGAGTCGCACGATCTCAACGAACAAGTGCGCAATGAACAGACAAAATTTACCTTTTCAAAGTGAGCATCCTATTCAAATTCGCACTTGAACCGTGTCGCAAAGTGCGTTTAAAATTCGATTCCAATGCTGAAAACCCTGTAGGTGCATAGAACAGAACACTCCAAACTCACCCCAGGGAATTAGAGCACGAATTCCGAAATACCAACCTTTGGGACCCCCTGAGGTGGCGATTTTGTCACCGCGCCCAGCACGATGTCCACCAGAGACTTTGAATTCGAAAGTTAATGTGCAATATGCTATTGTATATATTTTTGCTATCTGACTATCCGAAGGACCTCAATGAAGAGCGACGCAAGAGACTGAATGGAGTCGGTTGAATGCATGAATGGATTGTGGAGGAGGTTTCTACCTGTGTCGATTTGATGGTAGATTTTTGGGCGAACAAAAAAAACGACCCAAAAAAATGGTCTACACAGAAACAAGAAAAGTACAATTCATTCATAACAAACACTTGGAGGTAGCAGCAGCAACGGTAGACAAGCTGGCAGACAGTCTCAGCTGGAAAATAATACGCTCATTATTGGAATCGGGATCGATCGTTTGGCTGCAGGGTCTGCCTTGCCGACAAAGCTTTTGAGTTATGATAATAAATTAACTTCTTTTCTATGGTCTACACAAAACACAAATTATAACAGAGTATTTCTACAATTCAAAGTTTCGCTATTCGAGAAATGATGCCCAGGCCAAAACGACGGCAAACTGGTGCTAGACAGTTTGGAACCTTTTCATTGCCATTGTTTGCCGACGAATATTGGTTAGCGTTCTCGGGAAAATCACCTTTTATTCAGTGGAATTAGAAGTGACCCTCTTCTGTAGAATAAATCGGACAGGTATTTATCGGATAGTTTAGCTGTGTACTTAATGGGGATTATATATTTTGTTTACATTTCGGACCCTGGCACCACACAATGCTGAACAACTGGCGGCAGCGGATTTGTGGACAGTACAAACCGGAGGACCGACCGGTGTTAATGCGTCAACATCAGTTTAATTGATGATCTGTTTACAGAACTAATTTATGGTAGTTTTGACGCAATTGTGCCGTGAGGGTCTTAGTGCGACTGGAAATGAAACTATGGCTGTCATATTAGCTAATGTATTCTCGAAAGTTTTCTAGAGGACAAATTTTGAGCACCGCATGCGAATAGAGCTGTTGTTATATTTTCGAGTCTCAAGAAAGCTAATATTTACATCAACCTTGAGGAATCAAACTTTTGTTGTTACGAACTGCCATATTTGTGCTTCATTCGATCCCGAGTAGGTCTTTGTCCTAACCTGGATCGAGTACAGCGATCATGAGATTTGCGGCTCCCAACTCGGTGCGTTTATTAAGACGATTCCTCGGTATGGTCAACTACTACCGTAGGTTCATCGACAAATTTAGTGAACTCAATGCACCTCACACAAACAAAAAAAACTAACCAACATATTCCGGCGGGGGGGCGACGACGACATGATTTTTTGGCACCACAATAAATGTCCCCCCCCCCCCACCCCAGTGGGCGCCCGGCCCTTCACTTGCGTTAGAACTCCCCCCATTTCCCTGTCACTTGCGTTTGTTTGGACGGTAAAAGGCTGATTAAAATTTGGATTAGCCGTTAGGTGCTGAACTCAATCGCTCTATGGCTTGTTTGCGTACCATTCTGAGAAACTGATAGGGGCAGAACTGAATTACACTAGTTTACAGCATTTATGAACTCGGTAAGCTGATCATCATTTCTAATGTGAAATTTTATGCAGAATATAAAAAAGCCGTCAAAAAAAATTAAAGTAGAACAGTTTTCGAGATATGGATAAAAGTTGATTTTTTTTAATAAATAAACAAAAACACATTTACTTAAAATAGAATATTACCAACGCATGTGATCTAATTTCAAATATTTTGTCATCAAATGAAGCAGAATAAAATTTAACACCAATCTTTTGAACAATATTCTAGGAGTAATAGTTTCGACGCTATTTAGAACTATATTTAATTTTTTTGCGATTTTTTTTTAGAATTGTAAAAATAAATATGCTAAACATATCATTAATAGCAAAAGAACGTCAACAAAAAAATATATTGCATGTGTAGCTTAAAGCCAAAGAAAAAACGAAAAAAATAAGGGCTCAATGGTGAAAATGGTGGAAGTTAAGCTGGTTTTTGGAAAAAGTGCAGAAATGCGGGGAAAAACAGAAATTCGAAATAAACACACACACACACACACGCACACACACACACACACCGTTTTTTGTTTCTTATTTCCTTAAAATAAGTTTATTAAAACTTAAAAATGATTAAAACTTGAGATTCGTCGTTTATGCGTCGTTTTGGTTTCTCTAACTAGAAACCAACAGTAGTCACCCAGTCCAGGTGATGATGGAATTTTCTATATACTCATCAAAAAACTCCCAGTGAGTACCTTGCCTTTCATGGTAAATTATTTAATAAATGTTTTCATTTGTCATACTTTCCTGGCAAATGGAAAAATGCCAAAGTTGTTCCAATTTTGAAGCCCGAGAAAAATCCAGCTGAAGCTTCTAGCTACAGACCAATAAGTTTACTTCCTTCAATCAGTAAACTTTTTGAAAAGCTAATTTTGAATAGAATGATGCTTCACATCAATACAAACTCAATTTTTGCTGATGAGCAATTTGGATTTCGCCATGGCCATTCAACTACTCATCAACTTTTGAGAGTTACTAATTTAATTCGTTCAAACAAATCTGAAGGCTGCTCAACTGGAGTTGCTCTTCTAGACATAGAAAAAGCATTCGACAGTGTTTGGCATGAAGGTTTGATTGCTAAATTGAAAAACTTTAATTTTCCGCTCTATATTATAATATTAATACAAAATTATTTAACTGACAGAACTCTGCAGGTAAATTATCAGAATTCCAAATCTGATCGACTACCTGTTAGAGCTGGAGTTCCTCAGGGTAGCATTCTTGGGCCGATACTATATAACATTTTTACTTCCGACCTCCCTGATTTGCCTCAGGGTTGTCAGAAATCCTTGTTTGCTGATGACACAGGCATCTCCGCTAAAGGAAGAAGTCTTCGTGTCATTTGCAGGAGACTACAGAAAAGTTTGGACATTTTTTCTTCTTATTTCACAAATGGAAGATTTCTCCCAACGCTTCCAAAACTCAACTAATAATATTCCCACATAAACCTAGAGCTTCTTTTTTGAAACCTAGTAGTAGTCACATCGTTACTATGAGCGGTGTTCCAATTTCCTGGTCAAGCGAAGTGAAATACCTTGGTCTATTACTTGATCAAAAATTAAATTTTAAAAATCACATGGAAGGCATTCAAGCCAAATGTAATAAATATATAAAATGTTTATATCCTCTTATAAACAGAAAATCCAAACTACTAATATAAACAGAAAAAACAAACTACTAATATTTAAACAAATTTTTAGACCGGCCATGCTTTATGCTGTTCCAATATGGTCTAGTTGTTGTGCTACTAGGAAAAAAATACTTCAAAGGATTCAGAACAAAGTTCTGAAGATGATTTTGAAGCTGCCTTCTTGGTACAGTACTAACGAAGTACATAGAATTTCGAATGTTGAGACTTTAGAACAAATGTCCAACAAAATAATTAATAATTTCAGACAAAAATCGTTGCAATCTTCTATTGCAATGATTAATTCACTTTATGCTTAGTTAAGATTAATTTCAGTTTGTTTTTAGTTTTAAGATTACCATTGTTATACTGACACGCAGGGATAAAAACCTGTTTAAAATACTGAACTGCTAAGGCATGAACAATGTAAACAAAATTAGATACAAATTTTAACAATTAAGGTTGATACGTTACCGTAGTAGCTGGAGCACCTAGATTAACATGAAATGTAAATGTATGTATGTATGGTAGCCACCATCCCTTCATGCCCTTGGCTTGGATGCAGCTCCACTTAATAGCAAGATCAAATTGAGCCACCGATCTGAATTCACAATATCGCTGTATGAAGGGCCAAAAACGGAGGGGTGGACCCGTAAGCAGAGACACTCACGCGAAATCCACGGGAAATTAAGAATCTCCTTCCAACGATACGATCCAACAATTCGAATAACCCAATTCGCAATACTTATTAAGCTTTCTACAGGATGGCTTGTTAAGAAGGGCGCGTCACTCTCACTGAAACTGTTGGAGTAGAATTCGCAGCATCACAATCGAATCGGTAGGATAAAGAAAATGATAATGCTCGTTCCCTCCTAGACTCAGGCAGTCAATCAAACCATCGTCCAATTTCAGCTTGAATGATACCCTGATGCTCCTTCCCAACCCAGTATTTAATATATATAATGTACATAATATGTCATAATATGCAATAAATGTAGTATGTAATAGAGCAATGAAATATACTATAATATTTAATTAAAATATGCCATGGTTGGAATTCGTCCTAGATTAACGTGTTAAACCTAGATTAACATGAAATGTAAATATGAATAAATTTGGAACAAATAAAGAGTTAAAAAAAAAAACAGTAGTCACCCAGCATTGATTTGTCCCAAAAGCCTTGATATCGTCGTTCTATTTGCTTCATTTGTTGGTGGAATCGTCCACCGTGCACATCACTTTCGTCGCCAAGATTCGGAAGAAATCCAAATGTGAGTGGAGGAAATGGATTTTCAATGACATTTTCACACCTATAGTCATGAAGAGCAAGGAGTTTTAAACTATGTACAGGAAACATGGGTTACTTGATAAGTTATTTTTAGATTTAATATTACCTATTTTCTTATAGTTTTCCAGCAAATTCGCAATACCTTCAACATGATCTGCACTTTTAGTGTTTCCTTTTTTTTGGCTTTAGGCTACACATGCAATATATTTTTTTTTGTTGACGTTATTTTTGTATTAATCATATGTTTAGCACAATTTTTTTTACAAATCTCCAAAAAAATCTCAAAAAATTATATATACTTATAAATAGCGTCGAAACTATTCCTCCAAGATTATTGCAATGTTCAGTAGATCGGTGTTAAATTTTATTCTGCTTCATTTGATGACAAAATATTTGAAATTGGATCTCACGCGTTGGTGATATTCTATTTTAAGTAAATATGTTTTTGTTCATTTATTAAAAAATCAACTTTTATCCATATCTTGAAAACTGTTCTTCTTTAATTTTTTTTTGAGGGAATTTTTGAATTCTGCATAAAATTTCACATTAGAAACATTAGTCGAATTATAAAGTTCATCACTTTTGATTTATTTTGTAAACTAGTGTTATCATGCCGCAGAAAAAGAAGGATTAGCATTTTAATTTAGTTGCATCGATAATTTCAGGTGTAATATCGAGGGCACACCTTTCACTTTTATTACAGTTTTGCAACAGCAATGATGAATGGTTGAATAATTGATTTTCGCTCAACAGCTGCCTTTCTCCGTGCTTGTACTGTTTCCAAAATTATGGCGTCAGTCTGAAATATTTTAATGGTATTCGGGATGAATAAATATGAAATCCAGCGCATGGTCAGTGAGAACATTTAAACGAAAGAAATAAAATGTTTTCTGTAAAAATAAAAGAAAAAATGAATAAATTCTCCAACGGTCCTTAAGCCTGGTGGTCCTAGATACTCGAATCTGCCATCAATAAACTTGATTTTAAGACCTCATTAAATTCACCGTTTTGCATGGTGGGCTATAAATAAAGTTTCAGCGTCCACCGTTCAACCGCCGGAATATACTCGCGAATCCTGTTATTTTCCGAGCGGCGCGCTGGAAGCGGCCGAAAACCGAAAACGGAATACCCAGAGAAGGCGCGGAAGATAAGGCAGTACTTTAAGAATAACCCGAACCTTTCCACCCGAGACGTGGCCAAAAAGGTCAATTCGTCGAAGTGGTTCATCCAGCAGACCATGAAGCGGGTTGGGCTACCTAATTTTAAGGTCAGGAAGGCGCCAAACCGGACTGACAAGCAAAACACGGTGGCCAAATTGCGTGCGCGGAAGCTGTACCGTGAGTGGCTGGTCAAGCCAGGCTGTCTCGTCATGGACGACGAGACATATATCAAGGCGGACACCAAACAAATCCCCGACCTCGAGTTTTTGCCGGTACGTTCCGCATGGAGGTTCCGGAAAAGTTCCGAAAGAGAAAGATGGACAAATTCGCGAAGAAGTACCTGTTGTGGCAGGCGATCTGCGAGTGCGGACGGTACAGCAAGCCGTTCGTTACAACCGGCACCATAAACGGGCAGATTTATCGAGAGGAATGCTTGCAGAAGCGCTTGCTGCCCTTCCTCCGCTCTCACCGTGGTCCCACCCTGTTCTGGCCGGATCTCGCTTCTGTGCCATTACGCCAAGACTGTAATGGATTGTTACGAAGCGAAGGGCGTTAATGTGGTCCCGAAGGAGGCGAACCCGCCAAATACACCAGAACTTCGTCCGATCGAAAAGTTTTGGGCGATAATGAAGAAGAAGTTGAAGAAAATCGGAAAAACATTCAAAACCGATGAAGCTTTGAAGAAAAACTGGGAGAAATTGTGTAAGGAAGATGGACAAAGCCTCGCCCAAGATCTCATGAGCAGTGTTAAGAGAAATGTTCGAGCATTCAGCTTGGGGGAGGGAGATTCAATAAATAAATTATGCCAAAACATAGCTGATGTATAGTTATTTGGAAATTTGAGAAGTATCCGATTCAAAATGAATTTTTGGTGATCATTTTTGTGTGTCTCATTTTTTCCGAGTCCAGTCTTTATGCGAATACCAAATCGAGGTTAGACAATTCCTAAAGAATACCTCTCAGGTATTCCCAGGTATCCCAAATAACAAATTTGCTTATCGAGGGATATTTTGCTTGCAATTCTTAGGTATTTTGCCTAGCTATTTTACCTCTTATGCTGTGCTCTTAAATATCAAGGCCTGTTATCAAGATCAACTTCAGGTATTCATATGTTATTTTCTCATGCTCGGGTAATGGTCGGTAGTGCTTCCCCGTTTTAGTTTTTGTTGTTTATATAAGGACATAAGCCACTATTCCTGTTGAATATATTCGGGAAACTCCTGGAGAGGATCATCCTCAACAGGCTGACGAAATATACCGAGGTCGAACGCGGGCTATCGAGGATGTAATTCCGATTCCGGAAACGGAAGTCTACGGTGGATGCCATTCGGACAATGGTCAAGACAGCCGTAAAGGCGTCCAAACTAATGCGGAGAAGCGATCGATACTGCACTGTTGTAAGGATCGACGTTAATAACACCTTCAATAGAGCCAGTCAGTGCACCGAATGAGGGTCTCTGATTACCTGTGCAGAATTCTGAAGAGTTACTTTCAGAACCGGGTGCTGATCTGAGAGACTTCCGAGGAGCGGAAATCGGAGACCATCACGATGGGAGTTCCGAAAGATTCCATCCTTGGCCGAACACTGTGGAACGAGATGTACTACGCAGTGCTGACGTGGAAGCTTCCCAAAGGCGTAGTAATCGTTGGCTTTGTGGACGATATCGTATTGTCAGTGACAGGTGAAACACTGAAAAAAGTGGAAATGCTGAGAACCAAAGCGGTCGGCATAATTAAGAACTGGATGCAGGGGTATGAGCTGCAGATAGCCCACCACAAAACGGAGTTGCTGATGGTCAGAAACTGCAAAGCGGTGCTGGAAGCAGAAATCGTCATCAGAGGGCATGCCATAGCTTCGAAGCGCGTGCTGAAGTATTTGGGTGTGATGATGGATGACCGGCTGAATTTCAGCAGCAACACAGGGATGCCAGATTATTTTTCGTGTTAATTTTTAATTTTTGCAAAAAAATCTTTTTATGTTCAAATTTTTTTGGCAAATTTTTTTTGTTCAAACTTTGTGGTGTAAGGTGTGGCCCAGTTAGAATTGGAACTGAGACTATTGCGCATATTTTTTATATACCTTTTGCTCCAATATGAACGATACTGGTTAAATTATACACAAACGGTTAATTATTCTTCAATATTTATTTTTTCTCCTTCAAATTAATCACCATCGGAGGCGATACACATATGCCAAGGTTTTTTCCATTCCTAATAGCACTTTTCGCAAAAACCATTACTTGTTGTCCCACAATTCTTTCCTTTTGAGACGAATATTCTCACACAAACGCTTCATAACGCCCAAATAATATTCAGCATTGACCAATTGACCTTCCGGAAGGGTTTCCGGGTGCACCACACAGTCAGAATAACCTTAATTTTCGATAGACTTTGACGTGTTTTCTTGGGTTTCGGCTCATTTTGGAAACGCCATTCCGATGATTGCTGGGCTCGTAGACCCAAGTCTCGTCACCAGTTATGATGTGCTGGTTGACCGTATCACTCATTGTATTATATGGTATTTCCTATATTAACATATCTAACATAAGTCCTGGGAAAAATTCAAAAGCATGGTACTTGAAATCAAACAATCGGATTTTAAAATGCTCTTCAGGGTATTTTATTCTATTAATAAATTGTTGAAAAATATGTTTACAGTACGCTCAATGGACCATTATCTTCGATTTTACGCAGTGTAAGGCGAACATGTTGAATCAGGTTCTGGACGGTGTCTATGTCTATTTCTTTCATCTTCCGCTTGATTCGATTAACCAATTGTTGCTCATTGTTAGCTTCCCAGCTATTGTCGTACACCATACGTTTGAGAACACTCCAAAAAATTTCAATTGGAGGGCTTCAAATGGTGAGTTGACAACTTCGAAGGAGGGTGCGACCGACCTCTCGTCCTCACAAGTTCCTACCTCACGCCTCCACGAGTCATATGATCACAAAAGACTGCCAGCTGAAACATGGAGACGCTGGTTGGCGTAGCCTGGGCAATGTATTCAATCTGACACTAGCGAAGTGAGGGGGTGCGACCGAAGATCTTATACTTTTAAGTCATATTGTATATTTTCTATTCTCATTTTATTAATAATTTCAGCACGCTTTGGAATCATCTTTGCATTCCAAAACTATGTAAGAGCCTGGAGCAACATGCAATTGATGCCAGGCGGAATTTGTATCTCAGCATTTCAGCATACCATTTTATTTAAAATTGCACTTCTGAACTTCAACTATTATATTCATAAAAGGCTGGCATGTGCTTATACGTAATGTAGGATTATATTTTAACGTTGTGTTTGTGGTATTATGGTAATATAAGCCATTTCTTTAAGAAATTATACCACCGGACTCTTCGTTCACTCTATCTTTGAAATGTTGCTAGAACAGTATAAAGAAAAATATTACAAATTTACAATAATATTAAAATAATATCTTTTATTGAAATTTTATCTTTTATATTTCGAATGATCTATTCTGTTTTCAGCTTTCCCAGGACTAGTAGGATATTGATACATATCTAACTTTTATTTATTTTTCAGTAACAATCCATTCAAGTTTGAAATTTGAATAAATTAGCATTTTTGTCTATAATGGTATCTTAATTTGTTGTGTACAATATATTTTATATATTAAATAACATATAACGGGGAAAGGGAGGGACCATCAGGGCACCCAAGTAAAACGATTTGGATAGGGAGCATGGGACTGCCTCCTCTCTAATGTTAACATTTCGTGGAACGAGGGCGGGCTCTTCGACTCCACCTATTGGGTTTATTCTGTCAATCGAGGGCTCGATTCTAGTGCTGTGAGTGTGAACTTGCTTTTGGAAGGAGATTCTCTTCCCTATACTCGCGGGATTCGCGTAAGTGTCTCTGCTTACGGGCCCGCCCAAACGTTTTTGGCCCTTCATACAGGAGCTTGATGATCACAAACAATAATAGAATCCTGATCAAATCGTTTTTCAGATTATTCCACTGCTATGGAAAGTTTCCTTGCTGCAATAGATGGTAGTATTACATCATCATCACTCCAAAAAATTTCAATTGGACGAGCCTGAGGCACGTTAGGTGGATTGTTCTTTTTCGGTACAAATGGTATGTTTTGCTCAGTTAGCCAATCTAATGTTTTTTTTCGCGTAATGACAGCTTGCAAGATCCGGCCGAAACATAATTTCGTCGTCAGCGTGATATTTGTTGATGAATTGCTTCAATTTGGCTGATATACACGTCAGAATTGACAGCTTTGGCCTTGTTTGGGCGTATCAAAGGCGCCGAGATACCCTTCGATGACATGGCTGCCCACACTAACACCTTTGGCTCATATTTCGATTTGCTGGCATATTTAACATCGTCTGGTGTTGTTTTAATGTTAGCAGTATAGAAACCATCGTTGCCACTCAATTCATGGTGCGAAAACGTGAAGTCATCATCCAAAATTATGCACTTTCCATTTGAAAAATGCTCGCGACGAAGTGCACGGCAGAATTTTGGTATCTTTTCGAGTTGTTGCTGTGTATATTTTGGTGCACGCTGACGTTTCCGATAGATTAGGTTATGTTTTCTCAAAATCCGATGGACTGTCATGTTTGAAACCTAAAATTTTCGTGCTAATTTGCGTGGTGATTGGCCAACCTTGTTTTCAGCGCTTGACAGCAGTTTTTTCGTTGTTCTGGCACTCAATTTTGTTGGGCGACCACTTTTCTTTTTATTTTCCGGTTCTTTACCATCACGACAATCTTTGAACACGCTCAAAATTTCACATGTACTAAGCCGTCCAAAAAGGTTGGCGACTTGTGCTCGTAAATCCAGCTTGTACGACATTTTTAATGGAAACTACTGCGCAATTTGAGTTTGACAGTTCAGTAGGAACACAGACGAACGTGACAAGTACATTGGTTGGCATCTGTGTGTTTGTTAATGCTGTCAAATAAACGCCTGAAAGTATTGCCAGGACTTATGTTACACATGTTACATCTATTTTTCAGGACTTTTATACATTGTTCAATGTTCTTCAAGTTCACTTTCACTTTTTTAAAACACTATTTAAAAAAACTTTTTGAGCGTATTATTCAAGTTATTGAAAAAGGTACTGCTCTTGATTTTCATCCGATGACTATTTCGAATTATATGGTATTATTAATGCAAAACCTTGCTTTGCATTGTTATTTACTACTGTCCTAGGAAAACTTTGATTACGTCTTTTGGCATTTTTAAAATCTTTTTTTATTGCAATTCGACTGAATAATATTAGTTTCCAACAAGGATTTCGGAAGCTTTAGGGCATAGCACACTTTTTTAGTATCCTGACTGCCTTCCCAAGCAACACCGAACCGTCCTAATTAGTTGCAGAAACTTGATTTTTACCTAATTTTGTCACATTGAAGTAACTTTTACTGGTTTGCTACAAGTGTGCTGCTAGGGTTGTACAAATTAGTGTAACTCATGTGTTGAAACGTCGTTTATTCGATTATGGATTTAGCATGTAATTTTTTTTTTCCACAGGAGCTATTTAACAATGAGAGGTTCTCTAGTAACAATTCTCTTTTGTTAGTAACTAAGTTTTCCCTACATTTTTCGTCGAACATTATGCAAGGATAATGCAGTTGTCCGTACCATGATCTTTCGATCTGTGAATATAAATTGGTTGAAATAATTATAATGACACCGTAATAAATGAAAGAGCATTAAAATTTCGCGAGAAATCATGGTTTCAAACTTTACAAAAAATGATACTGGTTAAATTTGCTGGAAATACTCGTTATTTAAGGTTACTGCCCCCATATTAAGGTCTGTATCCGCCATAATCCGGACACCTCAAAACATGAATAAAACAAAAATTTCGCATTATATTTCCGTCGTAGTTGTTTATTTCAGATTCATGGGATGTGTTTTAACCATTCGTGAAGACAAAACATAGTTATTCGGTATTTGCATAAAATTTTCGAACTTTGCGCTTAACTCCGTCCATTAGGGTTTGTACAGACTCTTCAGAAATCGTAGAAGCCGTCTTTGTTCAAATTTGCTGGAAGTGTTTGATGTCTTTGATTCCTTGCTTCTTTTCAGAAAGCTTCCGCTTAATCAGAGGCTAATATCTCTCGATTGGTCGTAGCTCTGGGCAATTTGGCGGGTTTGAGGTTTTTGGTACAATGTTCACTTGATTTGCTTGGTACCACTCCATCACAGTTTTAGCATAGTGGCATGATGCCAAATCGGGCCAGAACAAAGGTTTTTCTTTGTGACTTTTCATGAAGGGTAGCAATCGCTTTTGCAGACACTCTTTCTGATAGATCTCCTTGTTGATTGTGCCTGTAGTGACGAAAGATTTACTCTTTTTGCCACACGAGCAAATTGCTTGCCACACAAGGTATTTTTTGGGAAATTTCGATGCCTTTTTCGTTCTGAAATGCTCAGCTGTAGCATTTCTGGCCATAGCAGAATAAAAAGCCAGCCCTGGAAGCTGCTTGAAATCCTCCAGGACATAAGTTTCATCGTCCATAACAACGCATGAAAACTTCGTCAAATATTCGCAGTACAAACGTCGAGCCCGTGATTTTGCTGCCAAGTTCTGTTTGTCGTTGCGATTTGGAACTGTTTTTACTGTATACGACTTAAGTCCCAAACGTTGTATTGATTTTTGGACAAAACCAGGCGACATCCCTATTTTACGAGCCAGCGTTCGAATGGAGAGATTTGGGTTTTTCGTTAAAATCCTTTTCACCTTTCGGTCCACGACAGGATCAGTGCGTCCAATGTTTTTGTCACTTCTCGGTTTCCTCTCCACCGTCAAACGTTCCGAAAATGATTTGAGCACATCGTGAACAGTGGATTTAGGCAAATCCAATGTTTTTGCAAGGTCCCGTATTGACAAGTCAGGATTTGCAGTACGCCCGTACAAAATTTGCTCGCGCACTTGTTTTTCTTTCGTCGCCATCTTGAATACTAAACATGAAATGTAAACATCAATCATAGTCTTTTTCATCATAGACTCTCAGTGAAATTTTTCATTCCTACGTGCAATATTTCAAAAGTTACAATGATTTGAAGGTGTCCGGATTAATGTGGATACAGACCTTATGGGCAAAGCCGTCTTGACGTTGTACAGGCGACACTTTGCTGAACACACTCTCGAAGAATATGGCGAAGAGATTAGCGGCTTCTGAATTTGAGCTATCATGAGCATCGTTGTAGCTGACGTTGCAAGGAATTCGGGAAGATGATATCTGTTTCTTCACAAAATCCCAGAAGCGTGATGGATTCTGTTTGACACTGGCCTGGATTCTTGATACGTAATTCTCGTATATGGTTAGCATTACTGACCTGTACGATGATTCAGCATTACGTAAGATGATTCGGTCACTCTCGGACTTTGTGAGAAAGAAGCGGTGTCGAGCTTTCCTTAGCATGTTTCTGAGATGGCGTAGCTCGGAGGTCCACCACGGTTGGTTAAACGTTGATTTCAATGATTGTCTTTTTCGAGGCACAAAATCATTGCAGACTTCATAAAGTTTTTCATAAAAGGCTGAAAGTGAATCGTGAATTATTACGATCCGCAAGATGGCATTCCAATCGGTATCGGCAAATGCTGTTTTCAGCTGGCTGTAATCACACGCGTTGAAATCAAATATAAAATTGTGGAGATTATCATCTATCGTAACAAAATTATTGTCGGACATGTCAAAAAGTAAAACAAAAGGCGTGTGATGGTTGTCAATCTGTAACAGTGGAGTGGGGGGTTCGACCAGATCCAGATGCCCCGGTAAACTTACGAATGCAAGATCAAGGAGTCTTCCATTGGTGTTCAAGAAACTGATAACTTGCCGTAAGCCCGCAGCGAACACGGTTTCGATGAGTTCTTGTTCGGAAACAACGTTCGACGGAATGTAACCGTTAACCTCGTCGTCCAATTGCCATCGCAAGGTCCGGAGGTTGAAGTCACCCAATGACAAAACGATATCGGTTTCGCTAGCGCTGTTTGTGAGATGCTGAACTGCTTTTGTATGGGCAGAATAAAGATCCGCGTGTGAGTTCGGGGGAAGATAAACAGCAATGATGTAGAGCGAACGATGCGTCGATCTTACGCAAACTGCGACTTGCTCAAGTCGTTCACAACCAGCCTCGCAACGAAGGTGGTTTTTTACTGCAATCAATACGCCACCACCACGAGTATGTTGGCTTGTTGATGCGGTCACAACGGAACAACGCAAAGTCAGATGATGTTTCAGCATTATTGATATTCTCTCGCAGCCAAGTTTCCGTGAAAACAACAACGACATAGTCGCAGCTGGTTAGCAGCAAGCGTAGCTGAACGATTTTGGTACGTAAGCCTCTCACGTTCTGATAGTAGACCGAAACATTGGATTTTTGCCCAGCTTCAAACCTCGAATGGGGGAATCTCGAGATTTCCACGTTCAGTCGAGATAGAGTTTGTGACGAGTATTGCTTGCAATGTCCCATTGAAATTCTGATTTTTTGGAATTTTTTATGTTATTTTTGACAAAAGGGATCGCCCCTATGAAAAATAAGTGGGCCATCCTAACGGAACGTCACATGTCACATGCTTACAGTGGCTTATGATTATTTAAGAGATGTGTAAATACTGTTATCTTCTACATTCCATTCAAATTATTTATTTTTTTAAATTTTTCATCAAAAAGGACCACCCTAATAGAAAATAAGTGAGCCACCCTAATGAAATTTCACACATAATATGCTAGCACACGGAAACAAATCCGTTTCTGTTTTCATGAATAAAAAATCATGAAACGTTCTCGTATCTTATTTTATGAATTCATGACTCTTATTCATGGATTCATGATTGAAATGACAGATGCTTGTCATGAACATAGAAAGTGTTGTTTGCCAAAATCTGAAGTTGTGTTATCAGCTTCATTAATCAAGAGGCTAATTAAGAATGACAATAGCGTACTAAGTATATCCACCAAGTACTATCACAGCTCTTCACATCCACACTAGGTTCGAATCCTGACGATGGAATTTTTTTAGTAGATTTAAAGTCGATAAAGTAGATTTGACATATTCATGAATAAAATCTCCAGTATCAGGAATTCAGCTCATGGTTTTAACTCAATTGATTTATGATTTCATTGCGGCGGAAAAACAGTTCATCATATCATGAATAATGTTCATGGTTCATTCATTTACTCCCCCAACTCAAAGAGTCCCCTAGAGCCGATTTTTTTCAAAATATTTTTTTTTCGAGCCAACACCAGTTCTCGACGTTTCATGCATTTCTAAGACCTTTGGCAAAAAAAATAAAAAAAAAAGATTTCGGAAATTTCATGTTGGATAGGGGAAAGGTAGGGGGAAACTTTTCATGGGTCAAAAAAGTCAAAATTTGACCGCTTTGGGGGTCCACTAAACGGAGTCCGATTGAGCTCAAATTTTGCATGGGGACTTCTTTTGAGGAGACAAAACTTTTGAGCACTACTGCTTTTTGAAATTTGAAAAGTCGGTTTTGGCTGGCACCCTATTGCTCGTGTTCGAGAATCCCAGAGATACTGACTGAAAAATACGGTTCGCTTTGCTGTCATCGGGTCATTAAGATGACAGAGAATGCGATTGTTGTCGTAGTTGGATTGCAACGAGAAAAACAACATGAGCATCGAAAACCGTTCAAAATTCCTTTTGACAACTGACAGAACTATTTCATCGGACTGCCAGAATGATCCCGATTGGCATCACTCTCGCGGAGGCCAGTGACTGTTATCAGCGGAGAAATATCGGAGGAGTTCGGAAGCTGGTGAGAGCGGATTTGATGGCCAAATAGCAGCGAGAATGCGACGGACGATGGACGCACCAGCGCATACCAGATCTATCAATCTGGATGAAAAGGAAACATGGAGAGGTAAACATCTACCTTACGCAGTTTCTGTCTGGCCTTGGTTGCTTCAGGCAATACTTGCTTCGATTCGGACACGCAGCATCACCGTTCTGTCTGGAGTGCGCAGACGTCCAAGAGAAACCGGAGCACGTGATCTTTGACTGCCCACGATTCGGATCATTGCGAAGCGAGATGCTTGCCATCAGCGGGACAGATACCAGCCCATTTAACGTCGTCTATAGAATGTGTCGTGACGAAATTGCGTAGAATGCGATGAACGGAATGCGGCAAATTATGTTGGCTCTACAGCAAAAATGGCGGGAGAACTCGGGGGATGCTCCAACGTCGGGAAACACTCCGTCGTTGTATGGTCGATACGCCGAGACTACTCGAGTTGATTGCTTAAATGGTGGGAGCTAAATGAATCAAGCAAGGAGTAGGGGCTAAATAGCTCAATAGTGGCCAAATGGCCAAAACTGGGGAGTCCCCGTTGGACAGTCTCGCGGAAGTTCTGATGGTGAAACAAGAACACGGGTTTTAGTAAAGCTATGTCCATTTAGAATCCGGAATAATAAAATCATCTGCATCTCGGTACAGGATTGACGTACAAATAAGTTTAATACATCAAAATAAATGTAATTCACTGTACTTTAAGGATCAAAACAAATCATTTCTCTTCGTTTCTAATGAAAATTCGTACTTTCTTCTTTATTCCTCCCATCAAACGCTGCACACCTCCGGAGTCAACTTCCTTGGCATATTTGTTCCAGATCTCGGTCATCTGAGTCGCGTCCCGAGCCGTTTTTTCACTTTTCTTAAGCTTCCGCTTCATTACTGCCCAAAATCTCTCGATGGGCCGGAACTGCGGGCAGTTGGGTGGATTTATGTTTTTATTGATGAAATCTACGTTATTATAGCGGTACCACTGGATGACTTCCCGGCTGTAGTGGCAACTCACCAAATCTGGCCAAAACTTCACGGGACCTTTATGGGCTTTAATGAAAGGTAGTACGCGGTTTTGGTCTTTGCTCCGCAGCTGCATATCCCTTGCCAAATCATCAGTTTTTTTTTTTGGCAAATTTGTCCATAAAAGCAAACTTAAACTTCGCAGGAACATCTCCTCGTGCCGTCGCCATGTAGAATTTTTGGCCAGGAAGCTTTCCGAGATCTATTTTGACGTAGGTTTCATCGTCGATGAGCAGGCATCCTTGGTACTTCGTCAAAACCTGCTGGTACAATTTCCGAGCTCGAGTTTTGGTGACGAAACTTTGCTTCATCGTTCTGTTTGGTTGCTTGCTGGTTCGATAAGAACGATATCCTGCTCGCAAACGAATTCTTCGAACGGTACTGCGAAGAGCAGCGTATTTTTGTGCGATTTCATTATCTGATAGTCCAGGGTTTGCTCTGACGGTTCTCAACACCTTCTGGTTCAGCTTGCGGTCATATGTTCCACTACGACGCTTAACCTTGAGGCTCTCGATCCACGCTTTTTTGCTCCCTGAAACGTTTGAGCACATCAGTCACGGTTGATTTGACGATTTTCAACGTTTTTGCGATTTTTATTGCGAACCAGGTTGGATTATCAACGTGGGTGTGCAGAATTGTTTCTCTCCTCTCGGCTTCCACCTGGAATAACTTTTGATTTACTGCACAAAACACCGTGAAATTTATACCACAGAAAGTGGGAGTCTAGATATACAAACTGCTTTAAAAAAATATTGCAGCGGTCTCTTTCGGTGCCGCTGCAACACAATAAGTGATTCCGGATTCTAACTGGACAGAACTTAAGGATATGAACCTTGGAAAACGAAAAAGAACACAAACAGCATATATTTTTCACGTGTTGACGTGATGACATAAAGGGCGATACGGTCAAAATTTGGTCAATATCAACTTGACGTATTTCTTTTAATTTTGCATTTAAAAAACCTGACCACCCCTCATTTTGAAGGTGTGTGTGTGTTGAATATTGCTCCTATTTTGATTTTGGAATTCACTCTTCAGTTGTCAAAATGCCGTCCAAGCAAGAAGAGCAGCGTATCAAAATTTTGCTCGCGCATCGCGAAAATCCTAGCTACTTGCACGCAAAGTTGGCAAAATCGCTAAAAGTTGCCAAATCAACCGTTACAAATGTAATTAAAGTGTTTGGGGAACGTTTGTCGACAGCCAGGAAGTCTGGATCGGGGGGAAATCGAAAACCGGAAGCCGCTGAGACGACAAAGAGAGTTGCCGGTAGTTTCAAGCGAAACCCTAACCTATCTCTCCGAGATGCCGCAAATAAGCTGGGTGTATCGTCTACAACCGTGCATCGAGCCAAAAAACGAGCCGGACTATCGACTTACAAGAAGGTAGTGACTCCAAATCGCGATGATAAACAAAATACGACGGCCAAAGCGCGATCCCGGAGGCTGTACACGACGATGCTGACGAAGTTTGACTGCGTGGTAATGGACGACGAAACCTACGTCAAAGCCGACTACAAGCAGCTTCCGGGACAGGAGTTTTATACGGCAAAAGGAAGGGGAAAGGTAGCAGATATTTTCAAGCACACGAAACTGTCAAAGTTCGCAAAGAAATATCTGGTTTGGCAAGCCATCTGTACCTGTGGCTTGAAAAGCAGCATTTTCATAGCTTCCGGGACTGTCAACCAAGAAATTTACGTGAAAGAGTGTTTGAATAAACGTCTGCTGCCTTTCCTGAAGAAACACGGTTGTTCCGTACTGTTTTGGCCGGATTTGGCATCTTGCCATTACGGTAAAAAGGCCATGAAGTGGTACGCCGCCAACAACGTGCAGGTGGTTCCCAAGGACAAGAACCCTCCCAACACGCCAGAGCTCCGCCCAATTGAGAAATACTGGGCTATTGTCAAGCGGAACCTAAAGAAGACCAAAAAAACTGCTAAGGACGAGCAGCAGTTCAAGGCAAACTGGCTTTCTGCGGCGAAGAAGGTGGACAAGGTGGCTGTACAAAATCTGATGGCAGGGGTCAAGCGTAAGGCCCGGCAATTCGGATTTGGAAAAGCGGAAGCCTAACTGAATATTTTTCCTGAATTTTATACTAATTGAACTTGAAAAAGAAATTTAATTTGATTTTTTTAAATAAACGATTTCACCGATTTACACGCGTTTTCCCTTGACCAAATTTTGACCGTATCACCCTTTAGTTCGCATAACATCAATATTAACAAACTCATGATTTTTGATGATTTTTAATTTTTTCAATGATGGTTGGATGGATAAAAGCCATTACAAATGATTAAAATCGTTGTAAGAGTGATCTGTCTGGATATTGAAGCGGCACGGTAATAAAATTAATATTTTGGAAAATAGAGCCATAAAAGTACTACAAAAACTATTACGGGCAGATTTAATGCAAACTTCACCTGGAACTGCCATACGGCTCCCTCGGAAAACTTCGATTTCCATGCTCCCGATGTCGATGTCCCACTTCAGCAGCAATTCGCCTCTGTTCCTCGAATTCAGTTCCAGTGCGATAGGTCCGAATTTCAATTTCACAATGTAGTTTTTTTTCCCACGATTTCCTTGAAACAAAACCCCATTCAAAATGCACAAAAAGCGGGTGCACATTGATGTTCATTTATCACCACTTTCCCGGCGTTTGTTCGGTCGTTGGTTCACCAAGCCGACATAGCTTTCCAGCCGCAGCAATTTCCTTCCACTCGAATTGGCTAGTCACTTGCCGTTCTGGCCGTCAGTTTTCCACGGTTTTTCCGCAAACAAGGTCGAGCAAATCCACCGGTGTAAAATTGCGTACGGTGCGCGCGTGTGCTCGTCGGATGAAAAAAAAAGTCTAATGTAATTAAATGGCCATTTTACGGCTTTTATGGTTGCGTTTGCTTTCAGCTGATCCCACTCTTCTCATTGACAGCCACGCGACCATAAATGAGTTTTATATTTTTTTTTGTATTCGCTCGTACTGCCAATCCCCATAGGAAACAAGCGAACCACAATCAGGCCAATTTTGCGTACAGCCCAGGTTACTACTTTGTAGTTGGCAGCAGTGGAGGAAACCATTTTGGTTGTTGATTAAAAATGTTGCGGTGCTGATGCAGTTGGTGGGAGATTCTTCACCGCAGCTAACGAGCAGCAATGGAACGTTCGATTATGCTATCGGAATGGATCATAAATTCTCCTAAATGTGTGAACATAGCTATAAATGGGCAAGTCCTAGGCAGGAATGCAAAGTAGCAGCAGATGTTCTGGGTGTGAGCCAATAGAGTAACACAGTCGGAGGTAATGTGTCTTAATTATCTCCGATCAATAGCTAATAATTTAAAATTAATATTCAACAGACGATGTCTAGCCTGGCTGCTCCAGGGACTGATTCAGACACAACTCCAGATAAGGGAAAACATTGTAACTTTGATTTCGAACAGACGGGGAACTCCCCTCGTTTAGCATCTCTCCAACTGAAGTAGCTCTCCGAAATTGAATCCAAAACCCGCTATCTTATCCATGGAGTGTCATATTCGAACACGCCTTTTCCTAGCACGTTTCAATCCATGGCAGCAGCTGCAACGCGCCCGCCACGACGACGACGACGACGACGACGACGACGGCCAAAACTGCATCGCGTAAAATGCAAATCAGATACATGGGAAGAGATTCGACGATCACGATTAGTTCTCAGGTGGGAGATTGAAAAATGAACCGCCATTAGAGGAGGTTGAACGTCTATCCAACGTCTGTTCCGCTGGGCATTTCAAGTGGGGCAGATCAGGAAATCGACATGCCATCCGCTGTTAGATGCGATGGGCCAGATAAAAGCCCGGGCCATGACTGCAGGAACGAAAAACATTCATTCGGTAGGTCCACGAGCAAGAACCACGGCTTGTGTCCGTGAGAAGTCTATCAACTGGGGCGTCATTATGTGTTAAGTATCGCAATTTATCAGGGCGATCTTGATGTGAGATTGCGGCAAATTGAATCTGACTTTAACTTTGTGAAGAGGAACTCTTCATGGAAAGGATTTCAAAAAAATAGCAACAAAATTAAACCACAACTTCATTTTCGATTAGGGACCGAACGCAGTCAGTAGAAACACATTCACCATCCCACCGTATGCATTATTGCATTGTTCGCAATTGCCCCTCAATCAAAGAGGCATCAAAATTCCGACTGTCAGAAACCGCAAAAACATGCACCGGAATCTGATTAACGACCGGCAAGCCTTTTTCCGGTAATATTTCGGTTAGCCAAAAAAAAAAAAAAACAAACCCATTGCATTCCCGTGTCTACATCAATCTCGACCCTTTCAACACGTCATCCATCCATTCTCCGGAATCAGCTCCGAAGTTCGGCATTTATTACCTTCATCCATTATTCGAGGAAATGATTCATCATTTCGCACCTTCAATAATTGCCTTCAGTCTTCCAACTTACAAATTAATCATTGATTCGGCTCCCCCCTCGACCCGCAACACGCCCCCGAAAAGATGGTCGATCCTGTTCCAGTTGCAGTCCGCGATGACAACTTCTTTTTCGCCACTTCGTGTCCGAGGTTCATCTTCGAAGTAAAACCCCGGGGTAATCATTTCTCACTTTGCCTTAATTGCAACTTATCACATTTGCTAATGTGTTTCGTCCCTGTACAAATGCACGAAATGCACATCACGGTTGTGTAGAAGTGGTTCAATGGAAGTGGTATCAATTTGAAAGGAGAAAAATGAAATCCTAATGGGGTAAGGTGAAGCGTTTTGCCGAGTTTTCTGTTTCATCCACCGTTCTTGGCATTGACAGGGAAACTGCTTGTTGATGCACCGGCAGTTGAAGAATGAAACTCACTAACTACCGACGACACAGGTCGTTAGCCGTTAGCAGGGCAACTTGCTTTCAGTTTGACTTAGGACCGCTAGTGGCGGATGATTTAAGCGGGTTTAGTAGTTAGAAGGCAAAAATGACTGATAAGCATGCAGATTCACAACCCCAAAGTTGGTGTTCGAGCGTGGAGCTCAAATTGCCGACCACCGGAGGTTTTACTACCCGCTATATGTAATAGTGGTGCTGTAAATCATGGGAAGAATGTTTTCACCAATCGACACAGCTAAAGACTTCAAATTTTCCTTTTAACACGGATTAAATTCGCGCCACGTTTGGCAACCATCGAGAGATTGAATTTTCAGACACCTGAGGAACATTATAATTTTCCTGCTGCAGTTACTTTAATTGCCCTGGATAGAGAAATGAACAAAACTGGTGACCGATCGTTTTGAGTTTCTATTTTGTTGATCTTTTTTTTGACGTAGACTACGTTTTAGGCAAGGGTAGGGTGTCATTTGAAAATCTGAAAGTAAGCGACCGTCACGAAATATGGTAACAAATTAATCGCTTATAATTTGATAAATGCTCAATAGATTTTGACGTAGGACTACGTCTGTGTTTTCAATACTGGGGTACACGTTCGAATTGCGAAAATTTGGAACGTCACGAAAAATATATAGGTTTTGAACGTTAATAACTAAGTCATTCCACAATTGATTTCCAAAGTGATTGCACCAATCGATCGGGACATTTTCTACGCTTCGATTTCAATATTTAAAACTATTGAGTTTTAACCGAGTTTGCCGATTTTTCAGAGTAAATTTACTAAATGCACAGTACTTTCCTATCACAGACTTCAAATTTAAGTAAGGAACGTCACACATGCAGCAGTGCATGATATAAAACGGGGACATCTTCAAATTTTCTTCATTCGCTCGGCAGCCATGGAGCTGTGCAGAGCGGCAATCGACCAGTACTGCTCTGGCGGCTGGCGGTTGCAAATACCCTGCAGGTGGGTACGCGGGCGAGCAACCAACCAGAATGATGGCTCAGCGGCTGTCGCTAGCAAATGGCTGGCTGGACAGCCATTTTTAATGCAGCCGTGCGCTATGCCAAGCTCGCGGCAAGTTTATCAAATTTGGAGGGAAACATGTATGAGCCAGATGGAAGTCATATCACGATATGATGACATGAATATGTATAGATATATATGCAGATAATTTCGAAATATTTGTAGATGATTTAGATAAATATATAGATGATATATTCATATATTTGTAGATTCTATCGATATAAATGTAGATGATGTTTGAAGATGATATCGATATATATGTAGATGATGTAGATGAGACGCAACGTTGAGTGTTAAAAATCCGCAATCACTATGTCTAGACAGGCAGAGCGGAATTTTTCGGGGTAGAACCATCTGTGTTTAGCGCCCTGATTCCCAAATTTTGACAGAAGGTCAATAACTATTATATGGTGTCTTCACACAAAAAGATCTCTTCAGGGCTACTATACTTTTGAACGAGTGTTATACTGAATTATTATAAGAGTTTATTCATTGTATCCACATGACACCTACCTAATTCTTAAATCCTGGCCGATCCTGAATTTCGAACAATTGCTGTTCGATAAATAGCAAATATTTTCTTAAAATCATGTTTTGGTGTATATTTTTATAAAGTAACATATTCTTTAAAAAAACCTTGTATGTACTTGTATATAAAATCCATATTTCGAACAGGTCCTCAACTATCTTTCATGAAGATCAGGACCCTCTCAACCATCGTAGCAAATACGACCGTGTCCGTATCATCATTCAAACCACACGGCCCTTTTCAGAGCCACCAAATGCTATCTGAAGAGTTTGCAATAGAATTTTCTCACATACTTACATTTTAATGCCACTCTAAAAACACCCACGCCATTTTGACCTAGAAACCGTTCATCGGCTAGGGTAGAGGTCAAATGAAAATTTGAAAAATAGCGACCATCACGAATATTTGAAACATTTTTAACGCTAATAACTTTATCATCACTCGATAGATTTTTGAGATTGTTGCTTCAATCAGTTGGAACTGTCAAGTCAATGTTCAAAAATATCATTAATAATTGACTATGAATTCACAAACAGACTTTCACCTATCTATAACGCGTTTAGGATAATGGTCTCCAGCTAGACGATCGTATCAACACAATCCCCACTGCCAGCACCACTTCATCATACCAACCTTTAAATGCAGTCTAGCACCGCCAAGAGATTTGTAAAGAGCAAATCATAGAATTTTCTAACATACTTACTAATCTATGCCGATCCAACGTCCCATTAGAGCAGCACCTACGTTTCAATGTTCCTCTACGAAACGAACGAAACTAATCTTCCATGTTGAACCAGACAATTCATCAAACGGTTGAACTTTGTCCACATAAACCGGTCGTGTACTATACACTGATTTTCGGCAAGGCTTCTTGATCTAATCGATGCATCGAATGCATAAAAAAAAAAAAACAATAAAAAATACTACCTACCATTCCCCCCCCTATTATCCCACATAACTAAAAAAAAACAATAAAAAAAAAAAAAAAGATATTCTATTTTTTTTCATTTTAAACACAATTTCCCAACAGCAACAAAACACGCCCCCCCCCCCCCCCCCCCCGGCAGCCCGGTATTGCACCCCCCGTTTCGCCCCGGCAAATCCGTTTTTGTTTGTTTTCTTTATCAGCCCGTCCAAATAACCTGCTTCAAAACCCGTCATTCTACGCTTTTCAACCTCCTTTCAGGACGACCAATCTAATTTTGAGATACAGAGGATAGGCAAAATGGTTGGGATAGGCTACATTTTGCCCAAATTCAATTCATTATAACTTTTTGGAAAATTGTTGAATTTGAACAAAGCCGGAAGCATTCGATGGAAAATTTAGTCAAAATTCAGGAACATGCATGGTCAAAAATACTGGCCACCGGACACCGGAGATGTTCCGGATTTTCAGAGGGCATGTCAAAAAGACATTTTTTCTGCTGCTCGTATTTTTGTGTGGTGTGAAGTTACATCGATGACCCCTATTTTCCTAGAAACTAGAACTCATTGAAAATTGAATGCCGGCGGTTGCACTAAGATCCGTTGAAAAACTTCCGAAATATGGCCATTTCCGTAAAACTGGTTCCGGATACTATGGTCAATCATGTATATCCTTCCAATCATGTATATTACACCAAAACATCAAGATTTTTCATGGAGGTGCTTCAGGGAGCATATTCAGGACGATCAGTTGCCCTAAACACTCTGTAGTAGGTTCCAGGTGCCCCGGGGGAAGTGGCCAATTTGGAAAATGTCCGGAACCATGTCAATATGGGATCAAACTTCAAGATTTTTCGAGGTGATACTTCTAAATGGCCATCATCAATGGTGCCATGTTCAATTTTCATTAGTGTCCCCTCCGCCTCGTAGCATATTGTCATAAATCCACTAGACCCCCCCTCTCCCCTAAAATGCTACGTCATTGATGGACGACGTATGTAATCAGTAATCATCATAAAAAAACCAATACATTATGAATTTTCATTTTGGTATTTTTGTTGCATCATTTTTTTTTTTTTTATAAACAGGGTTTTTCTGCCCAACTATGTTTGTTTTTCTCTTCTTTTCTTCCGGTGGGCGAAGTTTTGTTGTTTAAAAAAAAGTCGTCTTCTTGTTGTTCGTTCGTATGTCGTCCGTTTCCGGTTCCGGCCCCGGGCCCGACGGCCCCTTACGGAACCCCGCGAATTGGGAGGGTTCTCCCCCACCAGTTCCCAAATCCAGGCCCAAACCCAGGAGGGAAAAACATCACCAGGAAAAAGCGTAGGACGAAAACGGAAGCTGGATGACCGACAACAACGGTCATTGCGGTGGATCGTCAAATCAGACCGTCGGATTTCTGCTGTAAAAGCAACTGCTGCTTTGAATGACTCTATGGAAGATTCAGTTTCTACTTGGACCGTTCGTAGAGAACTGAATAAAATGAACCTGCATGGCCGCGCTGCTATTGCCAAACCGCTGATAATTCCGAAGAATACGATCGCAAGAAAGCGATGGTGCAAAGCCCACAAAGACTGGACAGCGCATCAATGGCAGCAGGTCGTGTGGTCTGATGAATCATCGTTCACACTTTTTCCAACAACTGGACGAGAATACGTTTGGCGTTCACCGGAAGAGGCTTATGATAAAGAGGGTCTTCTTCCTACCGTCAAGCATGGCAGTGGCTCAGTAATGGTGTGGGGTGCCATATCTTGGCATGGACTTGGTCCTATTATGGCACTTGAGGGAAAAGTGAAGGCTGCCGATTATCAAATTATTTTGGAAGACAAGGTATTTGTTTTGGAAGACAAGGTATTTGTTCATATGATGACAAATCCTGAATCTAACATGTTATTTTTTATTTGATGGTTAGGTGCTGCCGATGATGGAATCGTTCTTTCCTGGAGGGGATGGAATCTTTCAGGATGATGACGCTCCGATTCACAGAGCGAAGATCAATACGTGGTTCGAAGCACATGCTGCGGCTTTTGCTGTATATTTTCCGAAATAAACTCATAATGGATAACCAAACTAAAGCCGCTGCGGCTTTTGCTGTATACAGAAGTCGTCTCCATTCTACTCGATCCATGGCCGTGCGCCACCAGCCTCGAAGTCTGCGAAGGGTCCGCAGGTCGTCTTCCACTTGGTCGATCAACCGTGGCCACTGCGTGCGTTTTCTTCTTGTACCGGCCGGATCATTATCGAGCACCATCTTAACCGGGTAGTCGTCCGACATTCTGGCTACATGCCCGACACACCGCAACCGCCAGAATTTCACCGTGTGGACCATGGGTGGTTCTCCTAACCGACGAGACATACAGGGGATGATCAAAAAGGAGAAGACTTGCAAAATTTTGTCCAGATTCAAAGTGATACAGTTCGGTGAATAATAAACCGATTCCGGATTCCGGGTTTCCCCAGGGAAGTGGCCAGATTTCGAATGATGTCAAACCCTGGCTTGCGACACATCAAACTTCATGATTTTACAAAACAATACCTAAACTAAAAATAACTCAAAATTAATAACTCAAAATTAATTCAAAAATAACTCAAAATTAATTTGGCGTACGGAACCATCGACCTGGCGGAATAGAACTCAAATTGGGTATTATTTTTTATCCGTGTACATGTTTGCATAGAAGAAGACAAAAGGTGACAGGATTGAGTGCTTGCGCATGGGACAAATCAAGGTTAAGTGCTGAAGTGTGCAGTTCGAAATGCCATTAGAGCTTACGGAATTTCAACGGGGCCGTATAGTCGGTGCTCGAGAAGCCGGTGCTTCGATCGCTGAAACATGCAAACTGGTTGGTGTTGCCAGGGCCACAGTTTGCCGGATAATGTCGGAATATAAAAAACATGGAAAAATATCGCCTGATAAAAGTAGCTGTGGACGGAAGCAGAAGATGGATGACCGGCAGCAACGTTCGTTGAAGCGCATAGTCAAAGCAGACAGATGCATTAGTGCTGTTAAAGCAACTGCTGCTTTGAACAATGCGCTTCAAGAACCAGTTTCTACATCAACTGTCCGAAGGGAGCTGCACGACGCTCGTGCGGCCATTTCTAAACCGCTAATAAAACCGCAAAACGCGGTAAACAGGAAGCGCTAGGATCATAAGGAATGGACGCCAGATCAATGGAACCAAGTTGTGTGGTCGGACGAATCATCTTTTACCTTGTTTCCAACTACAGGTCGAGTGTACGTATGGCGTACTCCTGGAGAAGCCTACAACACTGGCTGCCTTCTGCCAACCGTTAAACATGGCGGGAGGTCAGTTATGGTATGGGGTGCAATATCGTGGCATTCTCTTGGGCCTTTAGTTGCTATGAAGGGAAAAATAAAGGCCAAAGATTAGCAAGAAATATTGGATGACCAGGTATTTTTTAGAAAACCTTCACAATATACTTAAAATAACACAATTGCCCAACAGGTGCTGCCAATGATGAAGACCATCTTTCCTGATGGCAGAGGAATCTTCCAAGATGACAACGCTCCAATCCACACTGCTCAAATCATAAAGGCGTGGTACGAAGAGCATGACACAGACTTTCATCACCTTGATTGGCCAGCACAGTCACCAGACCTCAACATTATCGAGCCACTTTGGTCTACATTAGAAGTACGCGTGAGAAGTGCATTTCCACCACCATCGTCTCTAAAAGCGTTAGAGAAGGTTTTGATCGATGAGTGGTATAAAATACCTATCGAAACAATCCGAAAATTGTACGATTCCATCCCTAGGCGTATCCTAGCCGTTTTGAATGCGAATGGTGGACCCACGCCTTATTAAACGCGATTTCCTTTGAAACGATCTATCCAATCAAAATAACTGAATTATTGTTAGCATATCCGAGCTTTTATATATTTTCGAAACTATATTTGAATAATTTGCCATTGAATCCTGATGCCCACAATAGAAGCCTCAGATTCGCCACCAGTGGTATTGGTTTGTAAAATCATGAAGTTTGATGTGTTGCTAGCCAGGTTGGACATCGTTCTAAATCCAGCCACTTCCCTGGGGGAACCCGGATCCCGGAGCGTCACCAGGTCTGACCAATGTGACCGAAAACTCTCAGGTTGAGCACCAGTAATCTTGATTTGTAAAATCATGAAGTTTGATGTGTCGCAATCCATAGTTTGGAATCGTTCTATACCTCGCCAATTTCCCGGGGGAACCCGGAATCCGCAACGTCACCAGGGTGGCCAATGTGACCGAATACTCTCAGGTTGACCACCAGCGGTATTGTTTTGTAAAATCATGAAGTTTGAGGTGTCGCAAGCCAGGGTTTGACATCTTTCGAAATCTGGCTACTTCCCTGGGGGAACCCGGAATCCGGAACGTCACCAGGTGTGGCCAATGTGAAAAAATACTCTCAGGTTGACCACCAGCGGTATTGTTTTGTAAAATCATGAAGTTTGATATGTCGCAAGCTAGGTTTGATACAGTTCTAACTCGGCCCATAACACTGGTAGGGTACTTCCTTCACGATTCCCGATAATGAATCCGGAACTACGGAAAATAACGAAATGTCCGCTACTCTTCCAAAAACTAGGATAAATTTGTAATCGTATGGAAAAAGTTGCATCTAATTTGGTTAAGGGTACGCAGAGTTACAGATAAATTAAAAGGGAGTTTTTCAACATAAGAATTGTCAGGCAATAGGGTAAAAAACTACATTGTGCGGAAATGGCCATATCTCGGTTGTTTATGGGCCGATTTGCGATCTTCAACCACTGACAGACTTGTTATGAATTTTCGTTTTTGAGAAAAATATAGTATTTCCGATTTTCAGATAACATAAAAAATAACGAGGTGCAGAAAATTAGCACATTTGACATAACCTCAAAGTATCCATGATATCTCCGGTGTCCGGAATTCAAATCAAATTGTGATAAGACATGCTGAAACTAGAATAAATTCCCCATCAAACGCTTCTAGTTTTGTCAAAAACGGTTTATTATTCACCGAGCTGTATCACTTTGAATCTGGACAAAATTTTGCTAGTCTTCTCCTTTTTGATCATCCCCTGTATATCGGACACCAAAACAATCCCCGGCCTCGAGTTTTTTTGTCGGTACGTCCCGCATGGAGGTTCCGGAAAAGTTCCGGAAGAGAAAGATGGACAAATTCGCGAAGAAGTACCTGTTGTGGCAGGCGATCTGCGAGTGCGGACGGTACAGCAAGCCGTTCGTTACAACCGGCACCATAAACGGGCAAATTTATCGAGAGGAATGCTTGCAGAAGCGCTTGCTGCCCTTCCTCCGCTCTCACCGTGGTCCCACGCTGTTCTGGCCGGATCTCGCTTCGTGCCATTACGCCAAGCCTGTAATGGATTGGTACGAAGCGAAGGGCGTTAATGAGGTCCCGATGGAGGCGAACCCGCCAAATACACCAGAACTTCGTCCGATCGAAAAGTTTTGGGCGATAATGAAGAAGAAGTTGAAGAAAAGCGGAAAAACATTCAAAACCGACGAAGCTTTGAAGAAAAACTGGGAGAAATTGTGTAAGGAAGATGGACAAAGCCTCACCCAAGATCTCATGAGCAGTGTTAAGAGAAATGCACGAGCATTCAGCTTGGGGGAGGAAATTCAATAAATAAATTATGAGAAAACATAGTTAATATATAGTTATTGAATCCCTGAAAATTTTAGAAGTATCCGATTGAACTAGAAAATAAGAAGAATGATTAGTAATTTCCATTTAATTCCAACTACCTTTATTGCTTATCTTGACAGATACGCGTATTTCGTCTACAATGTGCAGACTTCTTCAGTGTCGTGTACTAATACTCGACACTGAAGAAGTCTGCACATTGTAGACGAAATACGCGTATCTGTCAAGATAAGCAATAAAGGTAGTTGGAATTAAATGGAAATTACTAATCATTCTTCTTATTTTCTAGTTACAGGTATTCCACTAAACAGCTCACATTCTCCATAATTCATCCGATTTAAAATGATCTTTTGGTGATCATTTTTGTGTGTCTCATTTTTTCCGAGTCCAGTCTTTATTTGGTTTAAGCGGCATGAAATATTTATCCCATGAATGTTTGCAAAATCTAGCATTCCTTTCAAATATGTGCATTAGATTACGCAAAAAAATACATGTTTCGTTCAAACTGGGTTGCTAAAATTAAAAAAGGAAATATATCACAATACATGAACACAAATTGTCGCAGTGATCAAAATACCGAAATTAAAACAAAAAACCCCGACATAAAACAATGAAAGTGAAGCTAAAAGAGAGATATTTGGTTCAAAGATTTTCGAATTCTCTTAGAAAATTCGTCAGAGCCTGGTTAAAATATACTATTTGAATGCACAACCAAAATAATGTCACATCTCGGTCCTGACTGCTTCTTATAGTTCATTTCCTGCATCGACATACGTCACATGGACGATCACCAAATTGATGCAATACTTCATTAAATTAGCACAACACAAACCGATGATGCATCATCAGATGATCAGACCCGCCAGTTGTTAGAAACCTGCAAAAGATGCAGCAGCATCCCCTCAATTCTCGACAACTACTGAACGGTGGATGCCCGAGCTCATCAATCATTTTGCCGTCCATCGTTGGTTCGTCGGTGGGTTAGTTTTGGTTTTAAACCAAAGTGAGGAAAGTCCACTTTTGAATTCGGTAGATTGGGTGGGATTGCAAGTGGAGGCTACATCGTCGTGCTCTGCGCCGCCGGTGTCTCGCCTGGCGGGTGGTGGACATGGAACGAGACGGGTACAAATGCATTAAAGAAAGACGCCGTCTCCTCCTCCACTGCTCCTCCTCTATCATTGTTGCTGTTGTTGGGGAATTCAGACGAGAAGAGGATGGAAGATGCACAACAGCGATGATGGCGATGATGATGATTACTTTGCTGCACGCTGTTTTGTTGTGAAGGAGTAAACGATGTGCAAATTGATACAAGAATTAAGCGAGGATTGGATATGGGTCATCTGAGCGGGGGGTTCAATGTTGAAATTGGTGTAAACAAAGGTCTTTGTTCGCCGCTTGTTTGGGTTGGATATTCAACTGCTTCATCGCGGGATGAGTCGGGGGATTTTTCTCATTCTGCTTGTTTACAATTGCTTTATCAAATAAGCTTTGAGTGACTGACACAATTTGTTATGTTTCAATACAACACGACCCACGTTCCAAGAAGTCCATCCATTTCGACAGAGAGCTAATCAGAGCACCCTCCTAAATGTCTTCTAACATCTATGATTTACAATCGTGCATTCCTCGAGATGGGTTGCGAAAACGAGACAGACGTCGTGATCCCGGCAAAGACAACGATCGGACCGGTGACAATGTTGGCATTCTAATGAGCCATTAATATTTCAATTGCGGTGTGGCGTGGTTTACTGACTGTAGTTTCTGTCGCAGGTGATTTACGCACCCACGCAGACACGCTTTCAGGATTAGCGAGAGGAGCGCAAAACGAGTGGGTCAATGGGTTTAGTAGTGAGTCACGTTTCGCTGTTTGCTTTTCTCTATTCCGGCTCGTCGTTATCGTGCTGAAAATCTAAAGGGGCCCTCGGTCAGAAGATTCATTCATGATCCCGTCGACTGGTCATTTGTTGCTTCACGCTAGTCGCCGAAAACATTCGCTTTGATGTTTTCGGTCCCATTCCCAAAATGAATAACGACCCGTGCGAGGCTAAATTTATTTTGCTTAATCAAATGAGAGCGGCGTAGAATAATCAACTATGCTCCACGGTTTCTCGTGCTTTTTTCAGAAACAGCTCGGTCCCGAATGTTTTCGCTTTGAATCACCGCATAGTGGGATGTTTTGCCAACAAATAATGCGCTCATGTTTTGGAAAAATAAAGAACCCCATTTCTTCACAGTGTCCAAAATAACGTGCGCCGACAGAAGGAAGAAATTACCTGTGTTGCCCCCAGAGGAGTGATGTTTTCCCGAAAACAGAAAACAAACAACCCAACAACCGAAAATTAAAGTCCATCAATAACGCGTGCGAGGCAAGTGTTTGCCACAAGTTCAATCGCAGAACGGCGTGGAAATTGGATCGGAGATGATGAGAGAGGATATGCCCCAATGGACCGGGGGGCGAAGCGATGATATAAGGCTCATAAATCAGTAACACGAGAAGCGAAAAGAGTGAACCAAAAATTCAGCATCCTGTGTTCGTTCGATTAACCATCATAGAGCGGAGGGGTGTGTTTTGATCGCGGGAATCGTCGTTATAATTATAATCGTCGTCAAAGGAAAAACTCAGGAGGCAAACGATGTAATTATATGTTTGTATCATCTGAACGGAGTCGAAGTGGCGCTTGCAGAGGGTGGCAAAATAAACACATCAACGGGTGATCCTTTCGGGGACTGGGGCTGGGACTGCTTGAATACTTCCTTAGTATACCAAACACAAACAAGTACTACGTCTCAGATAGACTACTTAGTAAAAGTCCATATTACCAAGCCGGAGACATCAGGTTTTATGCTTGGACCGATTGGAAATGCTCTTAAATTATTGCGACACATTCAACAGGGCATAACTTTTTTACCATTGGGTAAAAATCAACCAAATTTTGCACACTTTCTCATTGATGTGTATTGTTTACATGCTGTCAAACTCGAAGTCCTGTTTTTTCGATTCAACGAAAATGGAGGTGAACCAACGCGAGTCGAGAGAACAAATTCTTTCCAAACACCTGGAATTTCCTGACCTGTCGCACCGGCAGTTGGGAAAAATGTTGAACATTCACCATTCAACCGTCTCCAGAGTGTTGAAGCGGTTCCAGGAGCGGTTGACGTTGGACCACGGCAAAGGAGCTGGAAGAAAACCGGGACCGGAGAACAAAAAGACGGAGGGAAAGGTGAAGCGGATGATTAAAGCAAATCCCAACGTCTCAAGCCGTGATTTGGCTAAAAAGATCGGCATGTCGCAGAGCTACGTCCAGAATGCAAAGAAGAGAGCTGGACTACATACATACAAGGTACAGAACTTCCCAAACCGCGATGAGCGGCAACAATCGACGGCTAAAACTCGGACACGGAAGCTCTACGAGAAGATGCTGACAAAATATGGCTGCTGTGTGATGGACGACGAAACGTATATAAAAGCCGATTTTAAGCAAATTCCGGGGTTGGAGTTTTTCACCGGCAAGAGCAAGTTCTATGTGGACGACAAATTTAAGAAGAAGAAAATGTCGAAGTTCGCCTCCAAATATCTCATTTGGCAGGCCATCTGCTCTTGCGGACTGAGGAGTGAGCCTTTCGTGACAAAGGGCACAGTAAATGGCGAGATCTACAAATCTGAGTGCCTCGAGAAGCGCCTTTTGCCGTTCTTGCAGCAGCACGACGAAGCTCCGCTATTTTGGCCAGATTTGGCATCATGCCACTATTCTAAAAGTGTCCTGGAGTGGTATGAGGCCAATTCTGTCCATTTTGTTCCAAAGGACATGAACCCGCCAAACTGTCCGGAGCTGCTCCCGGTGGAGCAGTACTGGGCAATGATGAAGCGGAAACTTCGGAAGAGCAAGAAGACAGTCAAAGACGAGAAGAACATGTTAAGAAAATGGAAAAAAAAAACTGAGAAACTGGTACCGGATGACACTGTAAAGACTTTGATGGAGGGCATCAAGCGAAAATGCGTTCAATTTTACACTCAAGGCTCCATCGATTAACTTTTCTTTTGATTTTTGAAGTAAATATAGGTATAAAACTACCCTAAAATTTTGGTTTGATTCTAAACATTATAAGAAAATTGGCATGACATTTTCGGTGTCGCAATAATTTCGTGTTCGCCCTTTAGTCGGTTCGGCGGACAAGGGAGACGTGCAACGACAAGTAAAGTTAAGAATACTGTCATGAAAAGAGCATGAGCATGACTGACCGCCCGAGGTTGCTACCCCGTTATAGCCAGATCAGCCATAATTACACAGAGAACCTAACATACATCCTCAATGTGCAAAAACTGCTAATCGAAAACTAAGGCAATATCGGTGCCGGCCCCGCCCGAATGCAGGTCGAATATGGAAAGGGTACACAGTCTTACTCTTTGGGGTAATACTCGTTTTGTCGGAAGCCGAGGAGTCACTGGGATATTGAATAAAGGCTTAGGTTGGCATAAGGGTTTGTTTTGATGAACGGTACGCTGAATATTTGTTTAACTTAATTTTTAGATTATTTTCTATTTAGTTTATTCGCCTGTATTGGTTCTGCGATAGTTGCCGGTTGAATTTCAATCCTACTGTGCATGATCGAGATAAAACGATTATGAAAGCTTTACGGTAACTATTGGTTCGTACAGACTCCATGGACACACGCCTAGGCAGAGTATCGACCAACTGAACCTTGATGATCCTACTGATGCTATCAAACGATCGAGATCCTGCGATGAGACATCCTTCTTTGAAGTACTGGATGAAGTCAATAGTACACTGGCACACCAACGCGACAGGCTTGCTGTAGGAAATCGGCGTGTTCGAATCGTCCAAAATTAGCATTCCAGTACTACTACCCAAGCGACCGTTTCTACACCAGCTGCGTTCATTCAACAACCGAATGTTTCACGTAACAGCGATCTTGTACCAGCCAGTCAGGATGGAACCGATAGTACCAAACCGTATACTGCAATTGCTTTCCAACCTAGCAGTGATGTTACCTCCCCATCTGATAATGCAAACGAAAACAATCCCAGCAGTAGCAGCTTAAGGCCTAGTACTAGTCACTAAATTTGGCCGGACCTCCTTTCATACCAGATCAGAAAAAAAGATAATGTTAAGCAGCACATCGCCGGTGACAAGTTCTTAGTAAAAAGCTTGAAATACCTCTCGTTCATCTCCTTCAAAGTTATCATTAACATGGGTCAATCTAAGGTGGTCAGTGAAGCCTCGAACTGGCCAGAAGGCGTTACTGTTCGTGCGTTTGATCATAACTAAAATAAAACGGTTCTGCTGCATCTCGCTCGGACCAGCCGTGATGTCAACCAAGATCGTTCAACCAGCATGCCACCGATCATCAACTCCATTCAACATTGAAGTTATCCCGGGACGCATTCTAACAGGCTCTATGGACAGCCCTTATCCTTTTCGCGCAGTCGATCCATCTGTCATCAGTTTCAGCCCTAGTCATCCCAGCTCTGTGTTTGAACTCGGAGGCAGGGCTGCCCAGCCTGTGTTGTCAGGCAAGTACAATTTTGATGCGGAACCGGCAACTCATCCGGAAACAACGATATTTATGCCTTCACAGACACCTGGATTGACAACAACACTTTGTCGAAACAACTGTTCGAGGATACCTATTCCGCCTACCGGTTAGATCGATCGACTCTGATCATCAACAAGAACTCCGGTGCAGGGATTTTGTTGGCCGTTTACTCCAGCTTTAAATTTCGTTTACTGAGACCTCCTGAAAACTCGACGGTTGAGCATCTGTGGGTCGCAATATACACACCACGTGGTATCCTTTTTATTTGCGTGAGCTATGTTCCTCCCGATCGCGTTAATGACAGCAGCCTAATCGAAAAACACGTGATTTCTCTGGACTGTAATGAGACGCTCGGTAACGGGGATGTTAACTTCGCTGCCTCAAGTATATGCGGCGCTTTGCTTTATGCTTTATGGAAAAATCAACCGTGCGCCTGCGAAACCTGCTTGGTCAAATTCCGAACTCAAACACCTGAAACGACTTAAAAGGGCTGCCCTGCGGAAACATAGCAAATATCATACAGATTGTACATAGCCTAACTTCGAACTTGCCAATTTCTGGCGCCAGGTAAACGAGCAACGGAAAAAAACGGGATATGACGGATGACGTTTCAGATGCCGACTCAATCGAAGTTACCGCCGATTTTTTTTCTCACGCAGTTCAGCATTATTTTTTTCAACGAACAGGATATTGCAGCAGCCACGATTAACGTTCCTCGAATGTCTCTTTTTGGAACTTCATTTTCCGTTGACAGCGTCACAGTGGTTTCAGCCAGAAAGCAGCTTAAATCGTGTACTGAAACTGGTCCTGATGGCATTCCCTCACTGATCCTGAAACGCTGCCTAAATACTCTTGCGACGCCTTTGGCCCAAAATTTTGGCGTTTCCCCTGAAGGAATGTTTCGTTTTCCCTATTCACAAAAAAGGATGCAAACAAAGTATCGCTAATTACCGCAGAATTGCTGCGCTGAGTTCCAATCTCTAAACTCTTGGAACTAAAGAGTGTATTCGATAAAAATGGCACACAGAAAATCTTCTGTAACTTTTGAATCGTATGAGTAAAAAACCTAGAAATTTGAGTAGATTTTATCCATAGTGTATTATTTACATCTGCCAAGTTTCATAGTTATACATTCAGTAGTTCCAGTCATGTCGTCGAAACAAGAAATTGTCCGTGAGAAAATTTTGTGCACTCACAATCAAAATCCAGGGGCGTCCCACCGGTGGATTGCTAAAAGGCTTGGAATTGCAAATACAACTGTGTCTCGTGTAATAAGAACCTTCAAGGAGCGTCTGAGTGTCCAAAGGAATGAAGGGAGTGGTCGTAAAAGTGCTCCAATGGACAGTAAAATGGCCAGGAAAGTCGTACAACAATTCAAGAACCGTCCAAACATGTCAATTCGAGATGTCGCTAAAAAGTCTAAGGTGTCAGTTGGTTTTGTGCAGAAAACCATGAAGCGTGCTGGGTTACATGTTTACAAAGTGCAAAAAGCCCCAAACCGGAATGAAAATCAAAACATCACTGCGAAAACCCGCGCCCGGAAACTTTACACGAAGCTGCTCACCAAATCCGGTTGCATCGTGATGGATGACGAAACATACGTCAAGGCCGACTTCCGTCAACTTCCTGGGCAAGAATATTTCGTTGCCAAGTCGAAGTTCGATGTTCCGGAGGATGTTCGAAAGAAGAAACTATCGAAATTTGCAAAGAAGTTTCTAATCTGGCAGGCGATTTGCGGATGTGGTGAAATAAGTGCTCCCTTCATCACTTTCGGAACAATAAACGGTGCGATTTACACGGAAGAGTGCCTTAAGAAGCGTCTCTTGCCATTCATTAAGAAGCACAAAGGATCAACTCTGTTTTGGTCTGATCTAGCATCCTGCCACTACGCTCGAAACGTATTGGAGTAGTACCGAGCCAACGGAGTCAATTTTGTGCCAAAGGATATGAACCCACCAAAGTCACCGGAACTTCGTCCAATTGAAAAATGTTGGGCAATTATGAAAACGGAACTTCACAAACATCCCAAAACTATAAAAACAGAGCTAGAATTGAGGAAAATTTGGGTAAAAACAATAAAAACACTGGGAAAATCGGTTGTACAAAATTTGATGGGTGCAGTGAAAAGGAGGGTGCGGACATTCGGAATGGGAGACGAAATTGAATAAAACAAATGTTGTAAATCAAAACTCATTTGTAGTTCTTCATTCCCTGAAAATTTCAAGAAAATCCGATAATCAGTTTAATTTTGATGAATATACATGGGTGTGCCATTTTTATCGAGTACACCCTTTAATTGTTCTGGAAAAGCTGGTTCAGGGCTACTCGCATATAATTTCAAAGGATCAACATGGATTTATGCCCAAGCGATTCACAACGACTTATTCAACCACCTTTACTTCGTTTATTATTTCTACCACGTATTTGACTTTAACCCGTGGTCTAAATAAGTGCAATATTAAAAGATGTTTATGTTGATTTAAATTTTAGCTATTTATTAAGACATAGTTCATTGCCATTGGGATACACCTCTTTCCGTTGAATAATATTAAAATAAATATATAAATAAATAGGAGATGCACAGAGTCTACTTGACTTTTGTCATTTTGTGAAGTGAGAAAAGTCACTCGCAGTGTCGTGAATCTTCTGAGCAAATCAAACGGAGAGTCACGTCATTGTGACCTGACTTTGCTCACTTCACCAAGTGACAAAAGTCAATTCCACTTGAAGTGTGAATATTCATTGGGCAGACGAAACAGTTCAAATAACGGTTCGGAGTCGATTTGGACTTATTTTAACAGTAAGCATGCTGCTGGCACTACTCACAAAGTTTGGTTGTGGTTTTTCATTGGGAAATTTTCAATAACGCATGAGAGCCAATTTGGACCGATGCATAGCAAGAGTAGAGATACTGTTGAGGGCACTCACACAGCGGCAATTAAAAACCAACAAACTAGCATGCTTTTAGCACCCCGCAAGAAGGCTTCCTTGTAACTTTATTAGTGGCAAGATATTTTTTTTTATTTATTAAATCATGTATTTGTACAGGCTAAATCAAATCAACTTTACAGAGCCAAGTTTTCTTATTTATATACATCAGTTATCTTATAACTAAAGTTAGAGGGATAGAACCGATTACTCGCGGCCGTCTCGAGGTTAATAGGAATAACTTAACAACATCTTAATTTAACAGATGGGAAGATGGGAGGGAATTTCAAGTATGGTTTCGCAAAACACATTTATTTTAAATTCTAAATTGTCAAAAACTTATAACTATACAACTTTTGGTTTTCTTATGACTTGAACATTTTTGAAAAAGAAAAAAAAACACACACAAACACAGATAAAAAAAAACTTATAGTATGTTTAACATGTATGTAAACCAACTACAATCTAAGCCTAATATTTGTCAAAAATACATATATGAGTTTCATAAACATCAGATCACGTACAGCCAAAATATCTCGAACCGGTACTTTGGGTTGTCTACTTCGAGCCCGAAGAGAAGCATAAAGCTCAGATCTGACTCCAGGATGCTCGGCACATGGCCAAATTACGTGATCTGCGTCCTGATAGCCTTGTCCACATTCACAGAGATTGCTGTCGCTCAGCCCAATACGGTATAAATGAGCGTTCAAAGAATAATGATTGGACATGAGGCGAGACATCACATGGATGAAGTCACGACCCACATCCATACCTCCAAACCAAGATTTCTTCGACACCTTTGGGATCATAGAATATAACCATTGCCCCAAATCTCCTTTACTCCATTTATACTGCCAGCTGACGAGTGACTGTTTACGAAAAATAGTAAAACATTCATTAAAGGCGATTTGTCGATCATAAATATCGCCTTCCATAGCGCCCACCTTTGCAAGCGAGTCCGCTCTCTCATTGCCCAGAATTGAACAATGAGAAGGGACCCATGCAAAGGTAATGGTAAAATAATGCTAAGATAAAGCACTTAGAAGCTCCCGTATTTTCATGAGAAAATACGAGGAGTGCTTTACCGGCCTCAAGGAGCGAATAGCCTCTATAGAACTGAGACTATCCGTGAATATGAAGTACTGATCCGGTGTTAGTGAGGCAAAAATTTCTAGCGTAAAGTGTATTGCCGCTAATTCGGCGACATAAACGGAACAAGGAGCTTGAAGTTTACGATTGGCGCTATAAATTTCATTTAATATACCAAAGCCTGCTGACTCCTCTATCAATGATCCGTCAGTGAAGAACGATTTAGTGGAATTAACTTGGCCAAACTTTGCAAAAAATATCACAGCAGCAATCGTAGGACGATGATGCTCTGGAATTCCACGAAGCTCTTGCTTCATGGATAAATCAAAATGAACCGAATTTCCGAAGCCGGAGAAGCAAACACGATTTTGAATATTCGGCAAAGGGCTGATATCCTGAGTTATGTACAAATGGTACAAAGTCATGAAGCAAGTTTGAGGATTCAACTCAAGGAGCTTCTCAAAATTTTCGATTACCTGAGAGTTCATGACTTCACACCTGGTGAGGAGCCGGAGAGACAAATCTGTAAACCGATCCGAGAGTGGCAACATGCCAGCCAGCACTTCAAGACTCATGGTATGAGTCGAGTGCATGCAACTTAACGCGATACAAAGACACCGATACTGAATACGTTCCAGCTTGATGAAGTGCGACCGAACCGCTGACTGAAAACAAAGACTACCGTATTCTATGACCGACAAAATCGTTGTCCGGTACAACGTTAGAAGATCTTGCGGATCTGCTCCCCACCAGGTTCCAGTTATTGTGCAGAAAAAGTTGATCCTTTGCAGGCATTTTCGCTTCAGATACTCAATTTGGGATCTCCAATTGCCTAAGGTATCCTGTAAGGGTCCTTGCAGATCGACCCCATTGGATTCCGTGACAGACACTACGCCGTCATCTGCAAGTTGTCTCAACGTACAGTTGTCATTTAGACAACTGCCAATGTCTTTTACATAAACATTATACAAAAGGGGGCTTAAACATGATCCCTGGGGGAGACCCATGTAGCTAAATCGGGAAGCTGTGGAGTATCCATGAGAGAATTTTTTTTCTCTGACAGCAAATTGTACAAAAAGTTATTCTTTAATGGAGAAAGGCCACAAGCGTGGAGTTTATCTGAAAGAACTTCAACAGATACTGAATCAAAAGCCCCTGTGATACCCAAGAAAAGTGAAGCCATTTGCTCTTTTTAGCAAAAGCTAACTGAATCTCTGTGGAAAGCAACGCGAGACAGTCGATCGTTCCCTTACCCCTACGGAAACCATGTTGAGTATCTAAAAGCATGTTGTTCGTCTCAACCCATTTGTCCAGTCAGAAGAGGATCATTTTCTCCAACAACTTTCAAATACAAGATAACATTGCGATGGGCCGATAGGAGTTGGGGTCGAACGCGGGCTTACCAGGTTTTTGAATGGCAATAACTCTCACCCGTCTCTAGTCATCCGGTACAATGTTGAGAGCCAGAAACTGATTAAACAAGTGCAACATGCGCCTCTTAGCGACGTCTGGAAGGTTCTTAAGCAAGTTGAACTTGATTCTATCAGCCCCTGGAGCCGTATTGCCACACGAAAGGAGTGCGAGAGAGAGTTCTACCTTTGAAAAAGGTTGGCTGATCTCATCTATCGTAGTCGTGGTTTCGCGAGGAAACACTTGTGCGGGCACAGAATCTGGACAAACTTTTCGCGCGAACTTGAGGATCCATTGGTCCGAATACTCCTCGTTCTCGTTGTTCGTAATTCTGTTACGCAATCTTCGCGCCGTATTCCAAAGGGTATTCATCGACGTTTCACGCGATAGCCCGTCCACGAATTGTCGCCAGTAACCGCGTTTCTTGGCCTTTATGAGGCTCTTAAATTTTCGGGAGCCGTGTACCTTTCGAAGTGTTCAGGTGTTCCACGTCTACGAAAAACTTTGAACGCGTCGGACTGTTTGCGGTAAACCTCGGTGCATTGCTGATCCCACCATGGGGAAGGAGGTTTCCTGCGAAACGACGTTCCTGGAACTGGTCGAGTTTGAGCTTGAAGCGCGCTATCCAAGATTAGGTTGGAGAGGAAGTTATATTCCTCCAGCGGTGGAAGCCCTTCTACCGTTGTTACGGCTTCATCTATTGCTGTCCTGAACCTTGTTCAATCGATATTACGAGTTAGATCATACGTGACGTTGATCGATTCCGGCGGAGTGAGCCCGGTGGCAACCGAAATTTTAATAGGCAAATGATCTCTACCGTGGGGATCCAGGATCACATTCCACGTGCAATCCAACGATAATGAATTCGAGCAAAGTGTGAGGTCTAATCTACTGCCAACTGAGGATGGACCAGCCAAACGTGTTACTTCTCCATTGTTAAGAACTGTCATATTGAAGTTGTCACAGAGGTCATATATCAGGGAAGACCGGTTGTCATCGTACAGTTCTCCCCAGCCTGTACCGTGAGAGTTAAAATCTCCAATGATCAACCGCGGAGCAGGAAGAACCGAACAAATATCTGAAAGTTGTTTCTGGTTTATTGAGGCTCTAGGAGGAATATAAACGGAAGCAATGCAAAGGCTTTTATTTTTAATAACAGCCTGACATGCGACAACTTCAATACCTGGAATAGGAGGAAAATTCACTCTATAGAAGGAGTAGCACTTTTTGATCTCCAAAAGTACTCCCTTCTCCACGTGAATCCTCACGATGAAGACGAATAATATTGAAATCATGAAATGAAAGAACGATTTCGGAAGAGACCCATGTTTCACAAAGAGCGAATGCATCACAAATGCATCACAAATTTGAATGATTCCAATTTAGGAATCAAACTTCGACAATTCCACTATAGAACAGTGATCAAATCCCCGACCTCATTTGGAAAATTATCCATCGAAAGAAAAAAATAGCTGCAAGGAGGGGCCACTTAATTGTCAATTGTTTTAAAAAAGTCTTCACTGTTGGAAGCATTGCCAAAACAATGCATTTGAGGATATTCATTGTGACTTATTGAATTTCATTTCCGACATTGATATTTAAAATGAACCTATGTACGTAAATGAATATCAAAGCATTTTAAAAATCAAACGTCACGAGTTATCATTTAATTTTCGTTTGGAATTTATAGGTTGTCAATGTTATGTTGCCTGAAAATCCTCGCTCTTGAACCTAACGAGCATGATTTTTATCAAGACTATTTGCAATACACTGTGGACTGTGGTTGTGGGCAAATCCAACTTTTTGCTAGTTGAACACTACTTATGAAATGTCAAAACCGATCGTAGTCTTTTTAAGTCTGTACTTCTGTACCAAGGTCTTCTGGCGTGAAATATTTCACTCGTGGTTGAAATATTTCAAGAGTTACAGTATTTAAATATGTCTAGATTATCGCTGATACCAACGATCATTTATATCTCTGCCAGTTCAGATTGCTAGGTCATCTATGTGTCAAGATTTATGATTCCTTTGTAAAATGAGATTAATGCTGGTTGGAAAATAATGATATCCCATATCTTTTTATCGATCACTGTTTATTGCTGCCGAAAACCCATCCCAATATTCCATATCCAATAATGTTGTCCGAGTCCGTAAATAGAACAAAATTAGTGCCAACGTCAAATTGATTATTATTTGTATTGCATCAGATTTCGTCGGTCGCATTCAAAACACACCGCACAGAGGAAATGGATTTCGGAACAAATAGACCACCACCAGCTGACAGCTAAGCCAGAGCTCTCCAACCAAAAAAAAAAACCCTTTTCAACATCACATAGATATTGCTTTTTGATGGATATTACTTTCGCCGTTCCATGAATGATTTTCCGTAAAGATTCGCGTCATCAACCGTCTCCCCTCACATTTCCCAATGCTGCGCTCAAGCACTCTCTTTGCTGCTGCTGCTGCTGCTGCTGCTGCTGCTGCTGCTGCTGCACGGCTGTTGAGTCGGACTCAAATTTGAATCTTATTTACTCAAAGTGATTCGTACAAACTTAGATTTTTTTTACAGTAAAATATAACTTTTGTCCGAATATGAAATAGCTGAACATTTGCTAATTGATTCGGTTTTACAGTTTTACAGTTTGTTCAGTAACTATAACTTTGCGACAGAGCTCTAAAAATTTACCGAAATGTTCGATAAATTTTGCTGCCAACTATCTGTTGAATGTCTTCTAATGTTGTGGATGTTCGGTTTGTGTCCGGGAGTTAGAAATTGGTTTTTGAGACGAAATACGGAGGTGCACCCAGAGTCCATGTTAGTTCAGGCTCTGATTTCGGAGAATGCTTTTTCCTAATATGCTGCTTTAGAGAATACAAATGCTGATAGTGCGTTTGGCATCGTGGGTATGTGCAATCGAAGAAAAAACAACCGATGGGTCCTTCTTGATCCATCGATATCCAAAGAAATTTTATGGACATTTTAACTTTTGTCCAATGTTTCCTTCATTTTTGCACTAACTTTTGGCTGCACCGTCAAGCTCAGCAGATCTGGCCAACATTAAATTTTAAAATGGCATGCAAAGATCAAGTTTGACAAAATGGAATAAATTTACAATCTGTTCTGTTCTGTTAAATTTACAGTACACTCGTATTTTTTTTTCAGTGTTGCAAACTGCAGTGATTTACAGTTTCAACAGGTAGTTTTTTTTTAATTTCGTTGGAATTTAAATTGTTGGAATTTTGTAAAATTTAATATTTTTCAAAATGTTTGGTGAAATTTCTGTTTTGCGGACCGAATACAGCAAAAAAAAAACGGACCAAGGATTTAAAATTAACATTCGAAACATACATTTAAAAGAAATTAAATTTTCAATTTGTAAAATACGTCTGATAAGGAATTGTTGAGTTATAATAAAACGGCATAGAAAATATATGCACTTCAAAAAAAAAAAAATCATGTAAGATTTTCATAAAATTCTCAATAAAAAAATTTTTTTTTTTTTCAAGATACCTCAATGTCCTCCCCCAGAATAGAAAAATACATAAGACATCCAATAAAACTTAATATTCCAATACAATAAGAAATTTTTCGCTAATAATGATAATAAATTTAACAAAATAAGAACAATCAAGACAAAACGAGTTGATTATTTAGAAAATATGCTCAATATACGATTTTATAAAAATTTCACATATTTTTTTTCTTTTTCATTGTGTAATTTTTTTAAAGAAATTGTATCAATCCTCTTTAATTCCCTATCAGATGTGACATTACATTGTACCGAAAATAAACTGGCAACGCTTTAGATGCGCTCACACATACATGCATAAGACTTTCGTTCTAAGCTTACCCAATGACGTCTATATAAGGTCTGGCCCAGTAGGCACAACAATATTAGTTTAATGAGCAAAATTCGCTCTTGACACTAATACCACCGCACTCCACCGCACGCTACACAAGAGTTCGGAAAGTGCTACGTCATACTATTTTTTTTATTCGTTCGCTCCGTGATTGTATATTGTGTGCGCTATAAATCTTAATTTTTCAACCGATTCCAGCCTATCGATGATGGAAAATTGGCTCTATATCGCTTCCCGATTGTCAAGTCCCAGCGTTTGAAAGTTAATGTGGCCAAAATTCAATTAGTTCAGTTAAATTCACTATAAATGTCCAAATGTCCACAAATATGCGAATCATCTCGGAATTCATCATGTCAGAGTAAAATCCATCATCAACAAATTCGGAAAGCTACTCGTTCGACGGGCAGCCAAGAAGAGGAAGAAAACTAGGTCCAGCTGTCCCAAAATCGGATCGGAAGGTAGTCAACCCCATCCTTCGGAGTGATTTGGCCAAAAAGGCTGGTACCTCCGTCGGAACGGTGCAACAAATCAAGAAGACCTGAAGACTTACAAGAAGCAGAAAATAGAAAAACAAAGTGCTGTGCGAAAATCCAAGGTGAAAACCAGTGCCAGAAAGTTATACAGCGGATATTTGCAACGACCGTCTGCCTGCGTTTTGATCGATGATGAAACATATGTTAAAGAGGACCTTAGATCGCTTCCAGGATCGCAGTTTTCGAACAAGGTCGTCGGCAAAGATGTATGCATCTCCAAAAAGAAGGTTCTCGTATTGCAGTCAATTTGTTCCTGCGGTTCCAAGCTTTCGATTTTCTACTCCAAAGGAATTCAGATGGCGTAAAGTTGGTGTTGTTACTTTGATGCTGAAGGACCGGATACAATTGAAGAATAACACAATAATAATGAAAAAAAGAGGCCTTATAGTGAGGAGGTGAATGTATGATATGTTGCTAGTTCATTTTTTTAAGAGCGAGTACATTTTGTGAGTGGGGCCAACAACATGCTCACTCTCGTTATAAATCGGTCAAAATATTAAAAATGACTTTGTTTTGCTAATTAAAAACCACAAAAATAAATTGCAAGTAGCCCCAGCAGCATCTTTACCTTTTAAACAGTTTTAAACTTTTAAACTAGTTGACTCTTAGGCATTATTTCAATTGGCTCGCCAATCGCGTATACGTTTCAACGGGGATATAATGAATTTCCTTCCAACAACGAGATTGAACAATTTGTCACAAACGCGAGCTATCTAACATAAGGATACCCCAATGGGTGAGAGGCAACACCATGCTGGAGGTGGTTGGGTTCGATTTCCGGTCTGGTCTAGGAATTTTTCGTAAAGGAAAATTTCTCGACTCCCTGGGCATAGCGTATGATTGTACTTGCCACACAATCAGATTAATGCAAAAATGGTACTTGGCATCGGAAGCTTTCAATTAATAACTGTGGAAGTGCATTTAGAACACTAAGTTGAGAGCAAGCAATAAGCTTATTGTGAAAGCAATAAGCTTGAAATGCTAAAGAAGAAGAAGCCCCAATGGGTGGGGAGAAGAGCCTGCCCTTTATTCATAAACTACTAGCAATTGGGTGTCGGCATTCCTACTCTCCTCATCCAGTTTGCTTCAATCGGGTGCTCTCATGGTCCCTCCCATTATCCTGTATTAGCATGGAATACTAATGTTACTTTTTATATATTTAAATAAAAGAAAAATACAACAAGCATACGTATTTATTATATATGATCTTCCCTTGGTTGATCCTGATACGAGAGAAATGTTGTATACCGCTTTCTGAACAGTCCTATATTGAATCCTGGAGAGTGGAAGCTGTTTAGTGGAATACCTGTTACTAGAAAATGATAAGCATGATTAGTAATTCTTTTTTATTTATTTCATTTACACATATATGCGCCTCCCCCTCCACTACCTCAGCCGCCTTCACCAATACTCACCACAAAAAAACCCAACGCCCCCCCCCCCTACGTTCCCTCCCTTAAAAAAAAACCCTTGCACCCACACCCAACCTTCACAAGCGTTTGTATTTAGAAAATAGGATAAATACGGCAGGTGGCGAAGGTTTTCTTTCAGTCGAGTATTAAAGGGTGTCCACGATGAAATTGCCACACACAAAATTGATTCGCAAAATTCGAGTTTTCATCCGATTGCCATCAAATTTTCAGGGATTGAGTTATAACTATTAAACTTCATTTTATCATTTTATTCGTATTTTATTTACAGTCCATACGCAAATGCCCGCACCTTGGCCTTAGCCCCGGCCATAAGATTCTGCACAACCTGTGAAACAACCGTTTTTTGCATGTAAACCCATACTTTCTTCAGTTCCTCGACTGTCTTCACTACCTAAGGTCGTTTAAGAAGGTGCTGCTTCATAATCGCTCAGTACTTCTCGATGGGGCGGAGCTTCGGAGTGTTGGGAGGGTTGAACATTTTCGGCACGAAATTGACCTTATTGTCCGCATACCACTTCAGCACGTCCTTGGAGTAGTGGCATGAGGCCAAATCCGGCCAGAAGATTGTTGGGACGTTGTGGGCCTTCAGGAGAGGAAGCAGCCGATTCTGGAGGCACTCTTTTATGTACACCTGTCCATTCATCGTGTCCTGGGTCACGAAAGGTGCACTCCGCTTCCCGCACGTGCAGATGGCTTGCCAAACCAGGAATTTCTTCGCAAATTTGGACATCTTCTGAGTGCGGACATGCTCCGGAACGCTGAACTTATCCTTGGCCGTGAAAAACAGGTTGCCGGGGATCTGTTTGAAGTCGGCCTTCATATATGTTTCGTCGTCCATGATGCAGCATTCAACTTTCGTCAGCATGTTGAGGTACAACTTCCTGGCACGGGTTTTGGCGGACTTGTTCTGCTTCTCGTCGCGATTAGGGGCCTTTTGTACCTTGAACGTTCGAAGCCCAGCCTTAGTTTTGGCCTTCTGGACAAAACTTCGGCTTAGGTGCAGCTTCTTAGCCACATCCCAAACGGAGGCGTTCGGATTTCGGTTGAAGGCCCCAACTACGCGGTTGTGATTTTTGGTGTTGTACGGAATACTTTTTCCTTCACTTCTGGGCTTCCGATCGGTGGTCAACCGTTCCTCGAACCGCTTAATCACTCGCGACACCGTGGAATCCGCGATTCCCAACGTTTTAGCGATGGAACGATGCGAGAGATCCTTGTTCTCGTGATGAATGCGCAAGATTTTATCACGCACGAGCTGTTCTTTCGACTCTATTTCCGCGAGTTTTTATTACAGGACTTTAAAACTTGCAGAATGTAAATAATGCACTATGAACTAAATCCACCCAAATTTTCATTAAATTCTACCCAACGGTTAAAAAGTTAGAGCAATTTCATAGTGTGGCAATTTCATCGTGGACACCCTTTAGTACACTACACTGAAGAAGTCTGCACATTGTAGACGAAATACGCGTATCTGTCAAGATAAGCAATAAAGGTAGTTGGAATTAAATGGAAATTACTAATCATTCTTCTCATTTTCTAGTTAGTCCTATATTGTCAGATGAACTTTAATTATTCTGGATTGTTATTTTCGATTAGAAATCATTAAGTTTTGCCACCAGAAAACAGACCATATACCTTGAACATTTTTAAGAGTATAACCATTTTTTATGAATACTAGTGCCATCTGCTGAGTTCAATGTGACAGCCGATAAACTGAACAAACCTCGTTAGAGCGTAAGCGTTAAATACCAGATAAAAAAAAACATTTGTTTCACATATGGCACTTTGGATGTGGATTTTGATGAACTTGAAGCTGCATATAGGATTGCAGAGGAAAAGTCCCTCCTTGTCAAGTTCTAGTCTGAGCGGTCGATGTTGCACGCGCTGACTGCCAACTCAGATGAACTACATGTAGAAAAGTGATGAAGAGCAATAAAAGTATCCGGGTAAGTGTGACTGATACGAATTATGTTTGCGATAATAACAGCAGTTGAAATACTTGCCTTTGTCCCTGATTAAACGCAACCAGGATCGAAATAAAACGGAATCAAAATCGCTCGTTTGCACTTGAAGCTTTTCTCAAACTCGTTTTGTGTGGGGTTAAACATGTAAAGTGAAAAGTGAAATAGAAGTTCGGTACACGGCGGGACAATTTAACTAAATTTTGAATCGTTTTTGACTCACTTTCGTGAAAAGTGGAGTCACGCATACATGAGTAAATGTGACTGGGGTTGATCTGATTGAAGTCGGTGTATTAGATATGCCGACTTGTAATTCTAAACACATTTACTCATACAGTGACGGACAATACAATAAGACCAAAAACCCAATTTTCATACAAAATGGTCATGTTTGGAGGCTTTTCTTTCACTTTCCCGTGAAGTAGGGTAAGGGGATGTAATGTTAGCCTATCACCTTTATTCGGCCTATGTACCAAATATGTCATTAATTTAGCGATAATCAACAAAATCATGTTGCTATTAGGATGACCAAGGAAATCCGAAGCAATTGAGAATCATTGAATAGTGAATTATAATGTTTTCATTATTGAAAGGCTGATAAATCATATATGAACATCAGTTAAGTGTTTCGAAGCAGTTTTATTTTAGTTTGTATTGTAAAATTTTGTGTTAAGTAAGGCGAATAAGTTGGCAATGCCCTAATTCATAAAATTAGAAAAAAAACCATACAAAGACCACATTTAGTAATAAATCCATCGAATGAGACGAAGTTGCATCCATGAATAGACCCAATTTGGTGCTTACAGACCGACATTAAATCCATATCCCTCGAAAGTTTCTGACTTCATAAAAAGAGTTGTATAACTTTTCGTGATACATACTACCAAATGTCTTATCAAACTTATGTTAGCAAGTGTATAACTAGTGGAATCTCGCTTACAGCTTAAAAACTTTATGAGTTATAATAAAAAATGTAATCGATCGTTGCATAATAGGCTGAGTCAAGGGACACATACCCTAATTGAACTGAAATAATGGCAGTAGCCTAGAAATAACCTGAATTTTTATCCTAAATAAATTCATCATTTTTCATTCAGAAACTACAGACACCAATTACGACAAAACAATAAGACCTCCCTTTGATATCCATAGTTCAGGCCATGTTGATGAGTGAGAATTAGAATATATAAAGGGCGATACGGTCAAAATTTGGTCAATATCAACTTGACGTATTTCTTTCAATTTTGCATTTAAAAAACCTGAACACCCCTCATTTTGAAGGTGTGTGTGTGTAGAATGTTGCTCCTATTTTGATTTTGGAATTCACTCTTCAGTTGTCAAAATGCCGTCCAAGCAAGAAGAGCAGCGTATCAAAATTTTGCTCGCGCATCGCGAAAATCCGAGCTACTCGCACGCAAAGTTGGCAAAATCGCTAAAAGTTGCCAAATCAACCGTTACAAATGTAATTAAAGTGTTTGGGGAACGTTTGTCGACAGCCAGGAAGTCTGGATCGGGGCGAAATCGAAAACCGGAAGCCGCTGAGACGACAAAGAGAGTTGCCGGTAGTTTCAAGCGAAACCCTAACCTATCTCTCCGAGATGCCGCAAATAAGCTGGGTGTATCGTCTACAACCGTGCATCGAGCCAAAAAAACGAGCCGGACTATCGACTTACAAGAAGGTAGTGACTCCAAATCGCGATGATAAACAAAATACGACGGCCAAAGCGCGATCCCGGAGGCTGTACACGACGATGCTGACGAAGTTTGACTGCGTAGTAATGGACGACGAAACCTACGTCAAAGCCGACTACAAGCAGCTTCCGGGACAGGAGTTTTATACGGCAAAAGGAAGGGGAAAGGTAGCAGATATTTTCAAGCACACGAAACTGTCAATGTTCGCAAAGAAATATCTGGTTTGGCAAGCCATCTGTACCTGTGGCTTGAAAAGCAGCATTTTCATAGCTTCCGGGACTGTCAACCAAGAAATTTACGTGAAAGAGTGTTTGAATAAACGTCTGCTGCCTTTCCTGAAGAAACACGGTTGTTCCGTACTGTTTTGGCCGGATTTGGCATCTTGCCATTACGGTAAAAAGGCCATGGAGTGGTACGCCGTCAACAACGTGCAGGTGGTTCCCAAGGACAAGAACCCTCCCAACACGCCAGAGCTCCGCCCAATTGAGAAATACTGGGCTATTGTCAAGCGGAACCTAAAGAAGACCAAAAAAACTGGTAAGGACGAGCAGCAGTTCAAGGCAAACTGGCTTTCTGCGGCGAAGAAGGTGGACAAGGTGGCTGTACAAAATCTGATGGCAGGGGTCAAGCGTAAGGCCCGGCAATTCGGATTTGGAAAAGCAGAAGCCTAACTGAATATTTTTCCTGAATTTTATACTAATTGAACTTGAAAGAGAAATTTAATTTGATTTTTTAAATAAACGATTTCACCGATTTACACGCGTTTTCCCTTGACCAAATTTTGACCGTATCACCCTTTAGTATACTAATATCAAAATGACCCGTGCATCAATAATCAAATTTCAGATCCTCAAATTCGAGCATCCTATATGGAAATCAAAAAGTGGTCTTATTGTTTTGTCGTATCCGGTGTCTGTAACTTTTAAAGTGGTGAATGAAAAAAGATGGATTTAATGCAGATGAGAATTTAGGCTACTTCTGGACCACAGCCGAAATTTCAGCTTAATTGGTTCTCGAGAAAATGAAGGGCAAGCCCCATAACATGACCTTTTTTTATGAAAATCAGGCTTTGGTCTTATTGTATTGGCCCGTAACTGTATATGAGTGACCCGACTTTTGCCAAAAGTGAGTCAAAAACGAGTCAAAATTGAGTTAAATTGTCCCGCCGTGTAGAGAGAGAGAGGGGGGTATAGCGAGAGAGAGAGACAGAGAGAGGGAGAGAGAGAGAGAGAGAGAGAGAGAGAGAGAGAGAGAGAGAGAGAGAGAGAGAGAGAGAGAGAGAGAGAGAGAGAGAGAGAGAGAGAGAGAGTTGTGGGGTTCCACTTTTGCTCTCAGAAAAAAAATATGAACGGGTCGGGCATTAGAGCGACTATACCATTCAAGAATGGACGTCTTTTGCGGGAACTCTAGGGATGAGACGTCAGGACATGACACTACAGTAGGGCATGTGCAGGATCATAGCGGCAAGGTTCGAACATACGATTTCTCACCTGGGGTTCCCGACCAGGAGACCGTTCTCAAAATATGGACGCGTATAGCGCATCGTGCGGAACAAGTTTCCGGTAGAGTTAGGAATATCCGCCTACACTGGTGTGCGTGGCGCGTACATTATTGTGAAGCAGGAAATCCAGTCATCGCTGTATTTCACCAGCCGAAAAGGAATTATATTATATCAAGACACCACAGATAAATGCTTCATCTGCAAGGACGAGGGACACCTGATGGCTTCTTGTCCCAAAAGGAATGCTCGAAGTCAGCCGAAAGTGCGTCGGCAAGAAAAGGAGCAGAGCGGTAGACTGAAGGAAACGTGTGGTTGTGCAGTTACCGGAGGCAGACCCACCGTAGGTTCAGAAGCTGAAGGTGAGGAAGAATTTGAAACGCTAGAGGTGCCGGAAGAGGAAATGGAGGAAGCTACAATGATGCCGGTGCATACCGGATTTAGTAATGACCCTAAGGACAGTCACGCGTTGATACAGTTTGCCGTATTCATGTCAACAGGGATCAGAAAACAAAAAGAGTTAACTAGAATTGTAATGGAACAAGAAGAAGCTAACATTATATCGCCTCCACGAAGGAAGAAGGTGTATAGTTTGCCTAAGCAATTGTATTGTTTTTGTGTAATTCATAAACATTGCTTCACGTAACGATGGCTCCATAAAGCTAACGCGGTTGTGCCGTGCAAACAAATAAGCTTACGTCACTTTATGACTTTCAATTATTAGGCTTAATGTCTCCATTTCCATAGACTGTTGTTTATATTTTGATGTAGCGCGGCCGCCAGTTAAGAATGAACTTGTCGTGATTGCTGATTTTATGTTTTCGTGGAGCCCGCAGGTCCGCCATCTTGCAGCTTATATTTTCCAATCGTGCGTCTATTCCCTTCAAAGTTAGTCGAGCGAATCTTAAAATCTTGGAAAATTTTAGCTGCAAGATGGCGGACCTGAAGGCTCCACAAAAAAAACATTATATCAAAAATCACGACAGAACTGTACACAAAATAAATAACAAAAATAATAAATAAAGCCTATCTACATTTAGTAGAGTTTTGTTGCTGATTTGTTTGTGTAAGAAAGTATGTGGAAGTTAAATAATTTTATACATTTTATAATATTTTACAACAAAAAGTAGGTCTTTCGATCACCATGCGTAAACAACAACATAAACACACTCCGACACTCTTCAAACGCCTCGCCACCACAAGGAAAATTTCCATCATTTCTGGCACCACTCATACGCATGTTAACATCATATTCAGCTGGCTGCCAATAAGCATAACATTTCGATTATGTTTTCGACAGACCTGTTGAAATACATAAAAATCCATGGAAACACTTTCCGGCACCTCGAAACACGATCAATATAAGCATAACGAGGCAGTATGATTAACCTCCTGTTTTAAAACGATACAAATCTTCTTCTTTCTTCTTTTTTAGGCAATTCAAGCTTAATGCTTTCACAATTGGCTTAAGGAGTGTATCGAAAATAAGCTATCCACAAACTTTATTACAAATTATGTTGAAAACCGATATTTTATTCAGACAAAAAAATGATCCTTCATTGTACGAGGTTAAACTTGAACATAATGAAGACCGGATGAAATTTAAGTTATTCCTTCACGAATTTTCGAACTTTGGATCGAATGCTCTTCATCAAGTTCCGGACAAGTGTTGCATCGCATTTTTTGAACGCTTGAGCCCAAATTTTTTTGAACTCCTGCATGTTCTCAGCTGCTTTACCAGTCTTCTTGAAGACCCTCTTCACGATTGCCCAGTAACGTTCGATGGGTCGGAGCTGAGGGCAATTTGGTGGATTGATATTTTTCTCAACGAAATCTATACCCTTTTCCGCAAGCCAATTGAGAGTGGTTTTGGCATAGTGAGCCGACGCTAAACCCAGCCAAAACAGTGGACGTGTACTATGCTTCTTATATAACTGACTGACCAATAACTGATCATCGCGTGTTAAGTGCAACCAAGGCAAATGTTATGTCTGTAATTACAATTTCATTCTTTTTGTTCTCTTATCAAGAAAATTTAATGTAGTAAAATGTGTTTTATAAGCTTTACCGAATAGTTAAACGTTTGATCAAAGATTGCATCTTCACACCACTTTACATCACTATCTAGCACTATCAAAGTGACTTATCACCAAGAATATTCTTAAACCATCTATCAAGGAGTACTGTTAGACATGATTTTATGCAGTTCAAATAAGATTATAGGTAGTTATGTGAATACGGAAAAAATAAAAAGCGTTATTTGAAACAATGGATCATCATCCGGGATGCAATATTGTTACTCTTTAAGACAGCTTCCATAAAACACCAATGTCACTAGACACCTTTCTAAATCACGCTGATCCCACCATCACGCCTGCAAATTTAATCTTCCATCAGATACTTCCGAAAACACGAAAACCAACTTGTATGTAGCCGTGCAAAATAGCAAACAGACAAAAAAGCTACCAACAGTCTCACCAAACATCGATTAACACTCTATAACAATAAAACTGAATGGAATCTATTTTAATTGTTCCGAATCAAATTTGATAAAGAATTAATTGAGTAAATTTCTTAAACATGAGCTTGGATGAGTTTCTGTGCTATTGTTCAAGACATCTTATGAACGTACCGTGTAGATTTTAATGTTAAAATAGTCATCAAAATTGAAAGAATGCGCTCCACTTTGATGACCGCGATAAAAATCATCTCTTATGGCAAAAAAAAAAATACTCTAATGCTTCACAATTCCTCATTTCACCACTTCAATTTTAAAATTTATTTCACGAAAAAATTCACGAGGAAAAATTGCAAAACACGTCAATTTAGGAGCACGGTCTACTTCGATCACCTCTCAAATGATTTCGATTGATGGACTGAGCTGAATTTCTGCGGGTGAGAAACAGTACAAAGCAAATAAAAATGATCAACTATATGTAAACTGATTGTCAAATTATTGGTGTAATGACAGATACGATCCCAAATTCATGTAGGGCAATGGTTCCCCAAAAAAAAAAAACCCCCGTTAATTCCAATAGAAAACCAAACTCAAATATGAATATCATTCAACGACCGTGTGTATCTCTGCCCAGCCGATGGACGACGTCTGGTCTGAGTAGAGGAAACCGGAGCCGAAACATGTGGACGATGGTGATTCCGGTGCCTTTCCACTCAACAAGTGCCGACAGAAGAAGACTCGAAACGATGAAGTGACGCTAGGGGATTGCCAGTTCCTCCACCCACACCGTGCGGATATGGTTGGGCAAGAACGGATAGATGGATGGATGGAAAATATTTTCGAGTAAACCGAGGAGTAATTAAGTGAATCTTCTTGGTGTGGCGACCTCTGGCTGATACTTGATATGTATGATGTAAAATTGATCTTTGCATTCCGGCGCAGAGTCGTTCGCAGTTCGAATGTCGTAAGAAGTTTCCCATGCCGTTCGTTTCGGACTTGATTGGATTTATGGGCCACTGGATTTTTCAACGAATTACCTATTCCCTCATTTCAGTTCATCGCCACGGCTGAACGTGCCTCGAATCCATAATTTATGTAGATCTAAACAATTGCAGCAGAACTTAATCCCGGCTACATCCTGATGATAATCCGCTCAACTCCTGCCGGGTGTTCCCGCTGGTAGTCAGGCCGCAGAAAGAATAAATCCCCCACCGAAGCCGATTGTGATCGGAAATCTCCCACCAATAATGCAGAGTGCAGAACCAACGAGGCGTACGGGCTCTTCCGATCCCGCTGACAAACCGGCACAAAAGCTTATCGGGATGTATCGAAACCCGTTCGTTGCGTTGCTTTAAAATTCAGTTGGACGACGGCGATGATGATGTTGTTGAATGTTATCATTTGCGACATCTTGGCACATGTATACAACATATCTCAATTGGAGTTGCTCTACCTGAGCACCGCGAGAATAAAACGGCGATAACTCATGCGAGAGGAAATTTATCACCGCCATGGCGACCGACGCGTCATTGCCGAAACGAAACGAGGCTTTGGTGCAATGATGCTTTTTATGTTTAAAATTTGACAGAGCCTCACATCGACGGCGTGGATGTGTTTGATGATGCCCAGAGTGCTCCATCGCATCAGACTCATGCATATTAATTTCGGCCGGATTCATTTTTAAAATTAAAGTGATTGTAGATTTTTTTCTTCTTCTGGGTGATGGCGAGGTGGGAAAGAGTGCTCTTCGGTTGATTTGGTTGGAATCTGGAGATGGATTATTTGATGGGATTTGAAAATATCGTGCTGACGGATTTGCAGCATTCGGAATTCCAAAGTGTTAGCTAGAATGTCATTCATTAACTGATTGTATAGAAACAAGAATTTGATGAAGAAACTCCAGATCATCGGCTATAAAACTGTCTTCATTTAAAATTGTACTCGATACTGGAACTTTTAAAATCAATCACCGCTAAGGATGCACCTCACTAAAAATATTGTTCTACTTTCTTAAAAAAAAAAAAAAAGATTTGAAGGTCTTGAGACCCTTGAGCTTCACATTTGTATCATTATATGTGTTAAGGCAGGACAAATTTGGAGTGCATAGAATCGTACTTATTCTACCACCAAATTGGTCTGCCAAATTAATGTGGTAGTTTTTGAGCTAACGATAAGGGATTAAGTCGAACGAAGCAGGAATTTAATAATGGCCGACATCGAGGCAGATTTGAATCACCACTTCGAGTTTATGAAGGTACCAATCTAAGAAACTACTAGCCAAATCTTTGAGGCTTGTATGCCTCAGGGCAGCAGGAATCATGTGAAATTTGGTCATGTGAAATTTTTGTAGTTTCTTTGCTTTTTGCTTTTAATAATTTGAAGTGGAGATGCAATTTAGCTATGCTGGCAGCCATTTTTGTATTCCTAAACTGTATGCCTCAACTGAGTCACATTGCATTTACTTTGATTAATTTGCAAAAAGTGTGTTACTAGGGTGTTTTCATGGTCAGTGCCAAAATATGATTGTTTTTTTTTCGCAAAAAAAAACCCTCGAGAGCAGGTCACAAGCTTTTCAAGCGCTATTTCCTAATCTTCGAGCGTTATCTGTTAAACGATTATCTACATTTTATTCTTTCCTGGAAATTCCCTGACAGGCCACGACAGATTATGCACGAATATTACAACGGTGAATCGTGCCATGTGTGTCGTTCGAGTTTCTGGGACATTCTCGATCAGAGCTGATGAATCTCACGGATTTCTCGTGACAATTCAGAAACAGCCCAACAAATATCAGGGTCGAATAACTGCTTGTTCAAAGAAATTTGGAGAAATTATTCAGCTTTCTAGAAGAAAAACCTCCACAAAACTTCTCAAAATGTGTTTAAACAAACAGTTATTCAGCATTGATGTTTGTTGGGAGGTCATCTATCAGAAGAAATAAACAAACTATCATGAACTTTCTGGCCATTCTCACACCACCATGCAGTCACGAAACTTTTTCTCAAACGATTTTGTTTTCTAGAAATTAAGAAACTAGAACTAGTCTTCTTGAAACCAGCCGAGAAATAATATTTAATTGATAGAATGGACATTCAATTTGAAGCTTTGTGATGAAACTAACAATAATATAATTAAATTTTCTTGCAATAGCGATTACCAAAACACTGTCCAGTGCTAACGTTTGCATTAAAAAAATGGACAAAAATTGCCGATTTTTCATGGGCTTCACCCGCACTGACGAAACTACCCATGCAGCATCAATCATAGTAACGCATGAGTCAGCAGACAAAATATGACAGCTCTATCAGTCGAACTCTAACCATGATGGCAAAAACAGTGAAGTAGCTCCGTTCAAAGAACAGCACCCCACCGCGTCGAAAACGGACATCGTACGACACTTTGCGGACGCCGGATACGCCCGTTCCGGCATCTACAACATCTTGGCACTATTAGACAACAATCAGAGCATCGAAAGAAAGCCCGGTTCCGGACGGTCGACGACCCTGAGCGACAAGAAGCTCCAAAGGATGCTGAAGAGGAAGACCGAGGGAAAAGTGGCTACTTCGCTGCGTGCGCATGGTCAGGAGGTCGGTTCAACCGGCCCAACAGTGAAAAAGTACCTGGCGAACATGAACATACATGTCAGGAAGCGGAAGTCGCGTCCACTGGTTTCGGAGCTGCAGGCAATGACGCAGCGGCAGCGGCTGAAAAAGATGGTCAGCTCGATTTTTCCGGTGAATCGCGACGTGGCGGTAGTGATGGACGACGCGACCTATCTCACCATGGATGGCAACGACTGGCAGGGCACTTCGTATTTTACTTCCCCCACGAAGGAAGTGAGCTCCAAGGTGAAGTTCATTTCACACACCAAGTTCCCCAAGAAGGTGCTGCTGTGGGGGGAAATTTATAGTACAAAATGCCTGCCGGAAGTTGCGTCGTTCATTAAGAAATACCATAAGGGCGAAGACGCGGTGTTCTGGCCGGATCTGGCGTCAGCCCACTACTCGAAGCGATCGTTGGAGGAGATGGAGCGGCTGAATATCGATGTGGTACCCAAGTCGGCGAACCCGCCCAACGTCCCCCAGCTGCGTCCCATCGAGAATTTCTGGGCCAACCTGAAGCGTAAGATCTACTCCAACAATTTTGTCTCGAAAACTGAGGACAAATTGATAAATAAAACGAAGAAAGAACTCAATAAAATGCTTACACGCATGTTTTCGTCCGCCATGGCGAATGTTCCGGTTAACTGCCAGAAGGCCGCTCACAAGGGCGTAGAATTTTTTGCAAGTAAGCTTAAATAATTACCTTCCATGGGAAATTTATCAGAAGCAATTATCTGTCTTAGCTTATTTTTTATCACCATCCGAAAAAAGTCTATTTGTTTAATGCAAACGTTATCATGACAAAAATATCGATGAAATTTAGAAGAATATCTCCATCATCATTTTCTCGCGATTTTAGGTTAATTTTTCATTGAAAATGACATTTGCCAGCCCTGCTTTCGACTCCTTTTGAATCTTCAAGAAGATAACGCCAAAGAGTTTCATGTTTGCTTCTTAAATGTGTGATTTGGAGAGTTGAGATAGACACGAAGGGTATAATTTTCAAATAGTTCGCCTCGCCGACAACATTGATATCCTAACACAAAATTTTGATACGTTGGTCGAACCGAACGTAAGACTTATGGCCGAGGAAAACAAGATTGAATTTGTCATTAATGCGTCAAAAATAAATAAAAGGAAGAGGTTCACGAAAAGACAATGTAAGCTTCCCATCCGGGGTTCCGATCGACGGAGACGAAATAACGGTAGTTGATAAATTTGTGTACCTGGGTTTAATTATGACCACCGACGATAACACAAGCAGTGAGGTACAGGGTGAGTGGGAATTCCTGTCAGTGGAGTATATGGTCTTGGTCATACAAATGAGAAGCTTGCATGAATTTTAGTTTTCAATGTTTTTCCTGTTTGATGTATCTCTAACATTTGTCTTAATTTAGTTCAGTTCAAATCTTTCTCGCATAATTGCCCAATTGCCAGCCACGTGTGTTGTTGGAAAGGGTCACAGCTGACAAGGACGATATTGGCTGGTATTTTCCAGTTTGCCCAGCATGCATAGAAGTCGAGAGGATTCAAATCAGGTGAAGAGGCAGGCTATTCTTTTGGTGAGATAAGATCCGAAAAATTGTCCTCACAAAGCCTGTGTAGCTTTTGCCTGGTGGGACTGTGCAGAGTACTGATGGAAGCATTCTTGTACTGTTTCTAGACGAAGGAAAGCAAATGATTCCTCAAAACATTATCCATGAAATATTGTCTGATGATTTTAACACAAGGTTCAAAAAACAGCAACTTAACCTTCAAACATCCCCAAACCATTACCCTTGAAACAATCTTCTGGAACTGTTTGAACAGCTAGTTTATCACGAGGAATATCAGAAAGATGTGCTGCATACACCCGATCATTTTGCTGGTTGTGGTGATCCTGTAGCAGGAAAATTTTCTCGTCCGAATACAAAATATCACAATCACCGAGCCACTGGATTGGATTTGGATTTGGATTGGATTTGGATTGGATTTAGATTGGATTTGGATTGGATTTGGATTGGATTTGGATTGGATTTGGATTGGATTTGGATTGGATTTGGATTGGATTTGGATTGGATTTGGATTGGATTTGGATTGGATTTGGATTGGATTTGGATTGGATTTGGATTGGATTTGGATTGGATTTGGATTGGATTTGGATTGGATTTGGATTGGATTTGGATTGGATTTGGATTGGATTTGGATTGGATTTGGATTGGATTTGGATTGGATTTGGATTGGATTTGGATTGGATTTGGATTGGATTTGGATTGTTTTTTGTTTGCCAGAACTGCCTGGAGTACAGGATTTGTGATCTTATACTTAACAAGTGATCTGTTGATAATACATTGCTGTCATTGCTAGAAATAAGATAATATCAACGATACATTTTTCTGACGCGGTAAATTCCAAAAAAGTAGGAAATTTACAATCAAAACTACAATTAATGGTCATGTATAAAGGAAGTAGCTCCACTGGAAAGTGACCCGAAAGGTGTGTGTGTGTGTGTGTGTGTGTGTGTGTGTGTGTGTTTTTAGATGGAATTGAAAATCTGTGTTTGTGTGTGTGTGTGTGTGTGTGTGAGAGAGAGAGAGAGAGAGAGAGAGAGAGAAATGATGCCACGTCGGTTCCTCAGTCGTTTGTGAATCGATTTCCGGTTTGTTCGCGGTTAATAAAATCTACTGCATTCCCATAGAGCGCTATTAACTGTTTTCTTCTTTTAGACATTTCGTTACGAAGATAAAGGGTGATACGGTCAAAATTTGGTCAAGGGAACACGCGTGTAAATCGGTGAAATCGTTTATTTAAAAAATCAAATTAAATTTCTTTTTCAAGTTCAATTAGTATAAAATTCAGGAAAAATATTCAGTTAGGCTTCCGCTTTTCCAAATCCGAATTGCCGGGCCTTACGCTTGACCCCTGCCATCAGATTTTGTACAGCCACCTTGTCCACCTTCTTCGCCGCAGAAAGCCAGTTTGCCTTGAACTGCTGCTCGTCCTTAGCAGTTTTTTTGGTCTTCTTTAGGTTCCGCTTGACAATAGCCCAGTATTTCTCAATTGGGCGGAGCTCTGGCGTGTTGGGAGGGTTCTTGTCCTTGGGAACCACCTGCACGTTGTTGGCGGCGTACCACTCCATGGCCTTTTTACCGTAATGGCAAGATGCCAAATCCGGCCAAAACAGTACGGAACAACCGTGTTTCTTCAGGAAAGGCAGCAGACGTTTATTCAAACACTCTTTCACGTAAATTTCTTGGTTGACAGTCCCGGAAGCTATGAAAATGCTGCTTTTCAAGCCACAGGTACAGATGGCTTGCCAAACCAGATATTTCTTTGCGAACTTTGACAGTTTCGTGTGCTTGAAAATATCTGCTACCTTTCCCGTCAGCATCGTCGTGTACAGCCTCCGGGATCGCGCTTTGGCCGTCGTATTTTGTTTATCATCGCGATTTGGAGTCACTACCTTCTTGTAAGTCGATAGTCCGGCTCGTTTTTTGGCTCGATGCACGGTTGTAGACGATACACCCAGCTTATTTGCGGCATCTCGCAGAGATAGGTTAGGGTTTCGCTTGAAACTACCGGCAACTCTCTCTGTCGTCTCAGCGGCTTCCGGTTTTCGATTTCCCCCCGATCCAGACTTCCTGGCTGTCGACAAACGTTCCACAAACACTTTAATTACATTTGTAACGGTTGATTTGGCAACTTTTAGCGATTTTGCCAACTTTGCGTGCGAGTAGCTCGGATTTTCGCGATGCGCGAGCAAAATTTTGATACGCTGCTCTTCTTGCTTGGACGGCATTTTGACAACTGAAGAGTGAATTCCAAAATCAGAATAGGAGCAACATTCTACACACACACACCTTCAAAATGAGGGGTGTTCAGGTTTTTTAAATGCAAAATTGAAAGAAATACGTCAAGTTGATATTGACCAAATTTTGACCGTATCGCCCTTTATGAACGAAACAGTACTTTACTGCCTATTATAATACTAATCAAACAGTTTACACACTTAGATTTTTTTACAGAAATCTGTAAAAGTTTACCGAATTCTCAACAGCTGAACGTAAGGTTATCAGATTTAACGGATTTCGGTAAAATTTTACAGTTATCTGTAAAAAATTTACCGGATTTCGGTAAAATTTTACCAAAATCCGTTAGATTGGATTACCGAACGTTCAGCTGTTGAGAATTCGGTTAACTTTTACAGATTTCTGTAAAAAAAATCTAAGTGTGTAGTCTCCGATTACATACTGAGCTATTTTTTTAACGAGTTCAGGTTTGATGACGCCAACTGAAAGCTATTACATTTTCAAATAACTGGTCAAAATTTAATTATGATAATCTTTCATATATGACATATATTGGACACACGCAATTGTTCGTAACTTTTTAGCGTGTGGGTAAAAATTATTGAAATTTTAACTGAATGTATTTCATTGTGTTGTGTCAATTGTGTAATGAGTTTCGTGAAAATCGGTCGAGTGATTTTAGTGATGGCTTCGAATGAAGAAATAGTGCGCCAACAAATTTAGGGCACTCACTTCGAAAACCCAAACGCTTCTCATCGATGGATCGGAAAACAGCTCGGAATCGCACATTCAACCGTATCTCATGTGATCAAAACGTTCAAGGACCGTAAGACAACCAAGCGGAAAAATGGTAGTGGCAAAAAACGTGGCACATCAAATCCGGAGAAGGGCCGGGATGGTATTGAACCAATTTAAGCGTTATCCCAACACTTCGATCAGAGATGTTGCGAAAAAGGCGAAAGTTTCAGTTTGTTTTGTGCAGAAAACAATGAAACGTTCTGGATTACATGTGTACAAGGTCCAGAAGGCACCAAACCGGAGCGATAAACAGAACTCGGTGGCCAAAACTCGTGCAAGAAAACTGTACAGGGAGTGGCTCACAAAACCGTTTTGCATTGTGATGGACGATGAGACCTACATTAAAGCCGACACCAAACAAATGCCAGGACAGGAACACTACGTCGCCACCTCTAAGTTGGCCGTTCCGGAGAGTGTACGGAAGAAGAGACTGTCGAAATTCGCCAAAAAATTCCTTGTCTGGCAAGCGATCTGCGGATGTGGCAAAATGAGTCAGCCCTTCATCACCTCTGGGACCGTCAACGGACAAATCTACAAGGACGAATGCCTCCAAAAACGACTTCTGCCCTTCTTGAGATCTCACGATGGCCCGACACTGATTTGGCCGGATTTGGCATCTTGCCACTATGCCCGGCCCGTCTTAGACTGGTACAAAGATAATAATGTAGTTTTTGTACCAAAAGACGTCAACCCTCCAAATACTCCGGAACTTCGCCCAATTGAAAAATTGTGGGCAATCATGAAGGCAAAGCTCGTTAAAACTCCAAAACTGATAGAAAATGAACTTGACCTAAAGAAAGTGTGGTTAAAAGTAAGTAAGCAAGTCGGTCCTATCATCTCAAAATTTGATGAAAGGGGTCAAGGCAAAGGTGCGGGCATTTGGGTTGGGAAAAAAGGTTCAATAAACCAATGATGTCAAAACTTAACCATTTAGTAGTACTTTATTTCCAGAAAGTTTGAAAAGAATCGAGCTCAAGGAAAATTTTTGGTGACCTATTTTGTGTGTCCAAATTTCAACGAATACAGTCTTTACACAATTTTCAACGAACATGTTGTAATTTAGCATCTGGAATCCTTATCGATAATCAAAATTGGCGGTTAGGATTGTCTAATAATTCATTCTATGGATTGAATTTATGATTTTTTTATTTTTTATGTAGTCTCCCCTTTTATATCACTAACATAATCAGATGATGATGATGATGATGATGGTGTAATACTACCATCTATTGTAGCAGGGTAACTTTCTATAGCAGTGGAATAATCTGAAAATTGATTTGTTGTTTGTGATCATCAAGCTCCTGTAAGAAGGGCAAAAAAGGGGCGGGTCGTAAGCAGAGACACTTACGCGAAACCCGCGAATATAGGGAAGAGAATCTCCTTCCAAAAGCAAGTTCACACTGACAGCACTAGAATCGAGCCCTCGATTGACAGAGATGGGGTCGAAGAGCCCGCCCTCGTTCCACAAAATGTTAACAATAGTGAGAAGGCAGTCCCATACTCCCTATCCATATAGTTTCACATGGGTGCCCTGATGGTCCCTCCCTTTCCCCGTTATATGCTATTTGATGTTATGTTATGTTTAGTATATTTTGTTGTGGTCATTTGATTGCTTACCTTGTGTTAGAAAGTTTGGCTAAAAGCAAAATTGGTTAGGGTTAAATACCGTTCTTTACTTATTACTTTAATTTCATGTAATGTCCAGGTTCTCTTCAGTTATGGTGTTGCTCGTGATCATGGGATAGGGAAGAGAACGGGAGAAAGGAGAGAAAGTAATTGGTAACATGCTTTACGCATGTGAGATGTTCATGGTGATATTCTCACAACGGCCGTTCAGAATGGTTCGACGGATGCATATGAGAGATCATTCCCGAATTCCCGAAGTGGAAATTTACTCGACTGCATCACGTTTAGTTAAAGAAGATAACAAACATTTTACTATATTTTGGAACATCAAGGCAATGATCTCCCATCGCATCTTCAAGTGATCATTACAAGCTGTCCATCTTGTTCGGGCACTATTGAACGTTGGTATGGCAGCCTATTCACACATGACATTTGCCGCGACCAACTCGGCAGAACGCGCTCATACCCCTTTCTGAGCCAAAGGGCAGGGTTATATTACTAACATAACCAGGTCATTAAAAACGATTAATGCCAATATTTTATTGACATCGATGAACAGGATTGCCAAAAAGTTCATTGGATAAACTGAATACCTATATGAGATATCGAATATTCCTGAAACTTCCTGGGTTTTCTGATGAAAATATGTATCCAGTACCATATTGGCCACATTTGAGCTCGTATTTCTGGTAAAGTGTATGTAAGAAGGGTTCAGTTTCACCATCGATGGATTAATTTTTAATTTATAACTTTACAGTATAGTGATGAAAAGTGATCTAGGATTTTTTATCTATATGTATAATCAAATCGGCTGTATTCTTGTGTGTAAATTATCTTAAAGATAAATCGTCCAGCTCAAACCTACAAAGGGTATGTGGCGCAACCATCACCATCTTTATAAAAAATTCAATTTTCTTGAAATGAAATCGGAACGCTTTGGAATAATCATACTTTTATAAAATAAAATAAAATAACACCGATTAGCTGAACATAATAACTGAACAATATACCGATTAACTGAACAAATTCATCAAATACATTTATTAAATATTTTTCGTTAAAGAAATACAGCCTATCCACGTTAAATTTGGACACCAAAATAATAGCGGTAAGGAAATTAACACATAATTCAACAAAACCTATTGTTTTTTTTACAATAATAGAGTTAAATCTACATTAGAAATAGTTGATTACGATTTTAATCCTTCTTTCTGTAAAATCAAACTTTCTGTGGTACACCCGCCATCATGTTCCGTGCGGTATCCTCAGATACGCCCACCGTGAAGATTCTCCATCTCTTGAAATCATCGGTACACCATTTGCTTTCTTCTTAGTTTGGAAGACTTTCCGCTTAACTAGAGCCCAGTACTTCTCTATTGAGCGAAGTTCTGGACAGTTTGACGGATTGGCTGTTTTTGGCACGAATTTGACCTGTTGTGCCTTATACCGTTCCATTACGAATTTCGTATAGTGACAACACGAGCAAAGGATTATACCGAATTGATAACAAATTCTGATACCTGGTTGTCATAGTTTGATCACTGAATATGTTACCATTGAGGCTGAATAAAGAGCCAAAATAACAGAATGAATAACAAAAAAAAATACTCGTTGAGTATCATAATAATAGCTTATTTTATTATCAGAGAGAACATCTTGATAACGAATTCTGTATTTTAAGCAATTTTTTTTAAATAGTTTCAAATTATTTAATCAATTTGAAATTACACTCTCACGCTTATGCCTGAAAAAAAAAATGGTACAAAAAGCTAGACCGGAAGCTGTTTAATGTCTTCGAGTACGTATGTTTCGTCGGCCATTATTATACAAGAAAATGTCAGCACAAAATTGGTTTAAAGCTCCTTAGCTAGACTTTTTGCAGTTAAATGTTGCTTGCCATCACGGTTGGGCACCTTTTTCCACTTGTACGCCTCTGGTTCTTGCCTCTGCTTCAATTTTTGTACGTATGATTTTGACTTCCCAACATTGCGAGCCACATTTCACACAAACCACCTTCTTGTCCATTTGTCGGGAGCATACTATTCGATTTCTTCCACTTCCAACCTTCCAAGCCGCAATCAAGCACTGGTCAAATGATTTGCAAACACAAAACACGGTACTTTTCGGTAGTTTTACATTCTTGGCAAGATCGAGTACCGATAAATTCGGATTTTGCTGCTGTTCGTACAACATGCGTTTGCGCAATTCCACTTGATTCGACGCCATTTTACTGAATGTAACAAGAATGTAAACATGTTTTATCACGAAATAAAGTGACGAGTTTAAGCTGTCGTCTAAGTGAAACGTTTCAGTGATCCGTGAAATAATTCAAAATTTACACTGAAAGAAAATATGTCCGAAATTTAACATGGACAGGCTTTATCATATTGTATCTATAGTTGTTTTCTTCAATTTAGTCAAAAACATGTCCGAAAATGTTGATAATCTGTTGATTAAATCTTTGACACACTGGAAGTGCTGTTGAAGAATGGAATCACGAAACTAACAGTTATATCGTGGTTTGAAGCAAATCTTGAATGTTATCATAAGTACACGTCGATATAAATATTAAACTTAAAACAAATCTTGAAAATACTCTTGAGGATTTCCTTTAAATGAGTGTGGTCTTAAGATGGTTTTATTGTTGTCTTATGGCAGTCTTGCAGCATTACATCTTTTGTACACATTTTCAAGGAAAAGAAACAGGCCAAATCGATGATCAGTGGTCAGAACAAAAAGTGCGATTCTAATTGAAAAAAAAAATTAGAACACGAAAATAGTGCTGATATAAGATCAATAGGTAACATGATTCAGAGTTAAAGGGCAGCCTAAGGTAGGAAACTTTTTGCTTAATTTATTGAACGCTGAATTGACCGGCCTGTCGTGCCGCGGGGGCTCGGTAAGGATTCTTTGTCGGGACCCGAGGCTGGGAGTCAGTCCCATCGTGGTATCACAGCAGTTGTTTTTGTTTCACTGTATTTATCTACTCACTTGTTTTGTAAATATTTTTACATAATGCTAAGATAGTTTATTTTTGCATTTAAATTATTTCATTAAGTAAAATTATTGTTGGTCCTTTGAAATTCACTACAAGTTATTATTGCGATTCAGAAAACGGAGGAAAAATACGAAGTTTAATATGTACTATTCCTTGCAAGGTGTACGGTTTCAGATCATCCATGGAGTTCCAATGTGTTGTGTGATGATGTTAGTTTTTTTTTCTCATGGTTATGGTGCATTGTCTAAGCTTTCTGGTTCATAATGAGCGCGTGGGTCAGTCTGCCTTTGCGGAGGGACTGCAGCTTGCAGATATGTAGTTGCAGGAAGATTTGTTGTTGCCATTTTGCATTGTATTGTATATTGTATTTGTATATTGTATATTGGCCGAGTGCGTTTGACGTTGTGGAGCCCCAGGCGGGATGATGCGCATTGAAGTCGCCAAGTAGCAACACCGGCGTCGGAAGTCTACTGAATAAATCGTCTAGTTTGTTTTGACACTGGTTGGAACTTGGTGGGACGTATATCGATACCACCGTCATTGGGTCGGAAGATGTAATCGAACTGCGATAGCTTGAAGGTCATTGTTGATTTCGATGCGCTCGAAGGGGATCCCTTCTCGAATTGCAAGACCCACTCCTTGCTGCCAATACCGACGGTTTCCTGTTTCGAGTAGCAGAGTGTAGTTCTTGCCGACAAATTCTGGTGGGATCATTCGGTTGTCGGTTTTTATCTCCTGCAAAGCTATTACCAACGGTTCGTGCTGGCTGATGAGCAGCTTGAGCTCATTGATGTTCGCGTGTAAACCACGTATGTTCCACTGTTAGCAAAGCATTTGATAGCATTACGATAGCTAGGCGTAGACGACGATGCCGATGATAATGATTCGTAGTTTGATGGAAAAACGGCCGGGTTTCAGGAGGAAACAGAGGGTGAAAGACACTCGTGACTTGTCCCAGCCTCATCCTAGAGCCATTCTAGAGAGGGGGGAGGTTACTTCATGCTCTCCCTCCCCGCGCTGATTGTGTGAAGGACTTCTTGTACTAGTGCTTGGGGTAGGTGCATTTCGTGTAAGCGGTGAAGAGCGAGGTGGTAGATAGGTGGTGTCTGTTGCTTCGTAATCGACCGCAGAGGGGGATTCTCCATCAACGGGTTGGGGTAAGACGACCCGGACGGATCCTCCAGCCTGCTGCGCTCTCACGTCTGAGAGTAAAGGGTACTACACTTTCCCTCCCTTCAAATCGATCGTTTTCAATGTTTGGTTCGCTTGTCAGGTGAGTGTTGCTGATCGGTGGCTGTCTGGACGAATTAGATTTTTTGATGATGCTTCCTGATTGGATGTATTTCCCTTTTCCGTGGTTTTTTTGGGTGGTGGGCTTTGTCGGCCTGCTGATGTGTTGTTGTTCCTGTTGTGTCTCTTTTTCTTCTTACTCCGTTCGTTGGCGCGGGGTTCGGTAAACGCAGGTGATCTTGTTCTTAACTGCATCAAAGATCCGGCGATCTGGGATTCTCTTGCTTTTCTGTCCAGCTGAGTGTATTGGGAAGGTTCGTTTGATTGACTTGTTGCATTTGAATGGACCTGTGTGTACTGCTGGGCTGATTAGTTGGACGGCTCTTGAGCTATCGGTGCTCGAATCTGCCTAATATGTGTCAGCAGTTTATCGATTTTTTCGTCCTTCTTCTTCATCACGTCACGAGCTGAACGATTTGAGCGTCTTTCTCTTTCATTTTTATCTCTAATTCCTCCAATTTATTCCGGTCAGCAGTCTGTTGAGCTGCAGCAGCGGCATAGCTCCCCAATCCTGCTTCGATTCGCTTACGTGCTTCAGGGTATGTCAGATTCTTATCCACTTTCAGACGAATTACTTTCACTTCCTTTTTATAAACTGGATATTGACGGTTGTTCGGACGATGAGGTCCACAGCAATTGATACAGTGAGCGGTTTCTGTACATTCATTATTCTCCGTCAGCGCATGATCGGCAGAACAATTAAGACAGCGATGGGGGCCAGAGCAGCGAGCACGAGGATGACCATAGCGAACACAACCATAGCACAGAAGGGGATTCGGATAATACGGACGAGTAGCAACACGAAGAAGACCGATTTTGACATTTGGCGGGTAATTCTGTTAAACGTGAGGATTAAAGCGGATGTGTTTACTGGTTGACCGTTCTCTTTGCGAGTAATCCGCTGAACTCGAATAACCCCCTGCTTGACGGAGATTAAGCAGGACGTCCTTTTCCACCATACGGATTGCCTCAAAGCAGGAAATCACGCAACGGCTAACATTCAAGTTTGGATGCAGCTGTACGATGACTTCAGTACCATTCAAAAGAGTGGATAACTTAAGCAGTTTACTAACTTGCGTTTTATCCCTAATTCTTAGCGTGTAGCGTGTCCCTTGTGCTTCTGTCGATGCTCCTTCAATTGGTCCACCTGCAGCATTTTCAACCGACTTTCCAACAATAAATGGATCCGATTTTATTGGATTGTTTTCGTTTTTGCTGATCAATTGGAGGTAAGTTAGTGCACCAAAATCACTAACCGAGTCTACTAATCCTGGCCATTGATCCTTTGACCCTCCTGGGTCGCCGCTACTAAAGGGTGTATTCGATAAAAATGGCACACACATATATACTCATCAAAATTAAACTGATTATCGGATTTTCTTGAAATTTTCAGGGAATGAAGAACTACTAATTAATTTTGATTTACAACATATGTTTTATTCAATTTCGTCTCCCATCCCGAATGCCCGCACCTTCCTTTTCACTCCACCCATCAAATTTTGTACAACCGATTTTCCCAGTGTTTTTGTTGTTTTTACCCAAATTTTCTTCAATTCTAGCTCTGTTTTTATAGTTTTGGGATGTTTGCGTAGTTCCGTTTTCATAATTGCCCAGAATTTTTCAATTGGACGAAGTTCCGGTGAATTTGGTGGGTTCATATCCTTTGGCACAAAATTGACTCCGTTGGCTCGGTACCACTCCAATACGTTTCGAGCGTAGTGGCAGGATGCTAGATCAGGCCAAAACAGAGTTGATCCTTTGTGCTTCTTAATGAATGGCAAGAGACGCTTCTTAAGGCACTCTTCCGTGTAAATCGCACCGTTTATTGTTCCGGAAGTGATGAAGGGAGCACTTATTTCACCACATCCGCAAATCGCCTGCCAGATTAGAAACTTCTTTGCAAATTTCGATAGTTTCTTCTTTCGAACATCCTCCGGAACATCGAACTTCGACTTGGCAACGAAATATTCTTGCCCAGGAAGTTGACGGAAGTCGGCCTTGACGTATGTTTCGTCATCCATCACGATGCAACCGGATTTGGTGAGCAGCTTCGTGTAAAGTTTCCGGGCGCGGGTTTTCGCAGTGATGTTTTGTTTTTCATTCCGGTTTGGGGCTTTTTGCACTTTGTAAACATGTAACCCAGCACGCTTCATGGTTTTCTGCACAAAACCGACTGACACCTTAGACACCTTTTTAGCGACATCTCGAATTGACATGTTTGGACGGTTCTTGAATTGTTGTACGACTTTCCTGGCCATTTTACTGTCCATTGGACCACTTTTACGACCACTCCCTTCCTTCCTTTGGACACTCAGACGCTCCTTGAAGGTTCTTATTACACGAGACACAGTTGTATTTGCAATTCCAAGCCTTTTAGCAATCCACCGGTGGGACGCCCCTGGATTTTGATTGTGAGTGCACAAAATTTTCTCACGGACAATTTCTTGTTTCGACGACATGACTGGAACTACTGAATGTATAACTATGAAACTTGGCAAATGTAAATAATACACTATGGATAAGATCTACTTAAATTTCTAGGTTTTTTACTCATACGATTCAAAAGTTACAGAAGATTTTCTGTGTGCCATTTTTATCGAATACACCCTTTAACGGCCGTCATGATCACCTAACCCTACTCTACCACTCGCTTTTGCTCACGGCGGGCGTTGAAAATATGAAAATAACAACGGTCTCCCGTTGTTTACCCCAGAGACGGTAAAACAGAAAAAGCAATTACGCTCCTTCAACGTCGTTGCACAACACCAAATCACTCAAAAAGTGACACTGGCTATTTCACGCAGTGGTGAAACACTTGTGAAAATCGAAAAAAAAAAACGGTTTGTTCACTCTTTTGTACCTCTTGCTACTCGGGTCACAAAGCACCAAAGCCACAATGGGCCGCACAACACTATCGTCAAACAATACGATAGCAGTTTGTTTTTTTCACCGTACACACGCGGAAGAGGCACTTTGTTCGCACTGTTTTGACCGTTTCACCGTTTGTTTTCACCGATTATGATCGGACTTCAATCTTAATCACTAATAAACACTAGCCGTTATGATGCGGATGGCTTTTCAGCCATAAATATTTGCGAAAACACACCCGAACAAAAGAATTTCACGAGCGCGCACACGTTTGCTACAGTGAACAACAATGTCCCGAGCTCGAATGGACTACATGTCATGAATACATACATTTTTTATTGTTATTTCATACCGTAATCAAATGTTTTATCGATATGTATACTTCATTTAATTACATTATGACCTTCACATTCCAAAGTATCAGGTGCGCAACTAAGTTCCCGCTGTTTAGCAATAGATGGTGCCAGTAGTAAGTGCTGGTCGAATGTTGTACATCTCAAGCGTCATAAACCAAGCTCAGACATATGGTAAACAAACCGCCAAATCAGTGATTTTGGTTTAGTGTTATATATTTTGGTTGTTTGAAGATGTCTGATTTCGTGCCAAATAATCGTCATTTGCGGGAAGTGTTGATTTTCTTCTTTCATTCGAAGAAAACGGCGGCTGAAGCACATCGAGAGCTCCAAAAAGTTTACGGTGATGCTGCTCTGAGTGAAACAACGTGTCGTGATTGGTTTCGTCGCTTCAAAAACGGTGATTTCAGTGTTGATGATCGTCCGCGTGAAGGAAGGCCAAAAAACTTCGAAGACTCTGAATTGGAGGCATTGCTCGATGAGGATCCGTGTCAAACGCAAGAAGAGCTTGGTTCAGGATTAGGAGTTTCCCGCCAAGCCGTTTCTAAGCGATTGCATGCGTTGGGAATGATTCAAAAGCAAGGAACTTGGGTTCCTTACGATTTGAAGCCAAGAGATGTTGAGCGTCGTTTTTTCGTCTGTGAATAACTGCTCCAGCGGCAAAAAAGGAAGAGTTTTCTACATCGTATTGTGACAGGTGACGAAAAATTGATTCATTACAGTAACCCAAAACGGAAACATTCATAGGGACTGCCCGGGCATGCTTCAACATCGTCGCCTAGGCCGAATATTCACGCTGCGAAGGTTATGCTGTGTATTGGGTGGGACCAAGTTGGTGTTATTTATTATGAGCTGTTGAAACCAAACGAAACCATTACCGGGGAACGGTTTTGAACTCAATTGATGCGATTGAGCCGAGCACTGCTCGAAAAACGGTCACAATACGAGCACAGACACGAAAAAGTGATTCTTCAGCATGACAACGCTCGACCTCACGTTGCGAAACCCTTGAAAACCTACTTGGAAACGCTCAAATGGGAAGTCCTACCCCACCCGCCATATTCTCCTGATATTGCATCGTTCGATTATTACTTGTTCCGTTCGATGGCACATGGTCTCACTGGTCAGCAATTCCACTCATATGATGACATCTCAAAATGGCTTGATTCTTGGATAGCATCAAAAGACGAACAGTTCTATCGAAATGGTATTCACGTTCTACCAGAAAGATGGGAAAAAATCGTAGCTAGTGATGGGCAATACTTTGAATAATTCGTTTGTAACCTTTGTTTTCAAAATAAAGTTCCTTTTTCACATAAAAAAAAAAAACAGCGAGAACTTACTTGCGCACCTAATAACATTCATCTGACTCTGGTTGAGCTGTAAAGGTGCACCAAGCTGCATATTACTATCATATGCCTGTTATTATTGTTTTAATTATTTCATCATATTATTACTTTTATAACCATATCAACATTACAGGATGGCGTATTCCAACTATCACATATTTTAATTACATATTCTTGTATATTCCATTGCTCTACTACATACTTTATATATTGCATATTATTACATATTATTGGCATTATGTATACAATAAATACTGGGTTGGGAGGGAGCATCAGGGTATCATTCAAGCTGAAACTGGACGATGGTTTGATTGGCTGCCCAAGTCTAGGAGAGAACGAGCATTGCCATTTCCCTTATCCTACCGATCCGATTGTGATGCTGCGAGTTCTACTCCAACAGTTTCAGTGAGAGTGACGTGCCCTTCTTAACAAGCCATCCTATAGAAAGCTTAATAACCCGAGCAGGAGAAAACAACATATGAATACCTAATTTTGCTCTTGATAACTGGCCTTGGTATTAAAGAGCCCAGATTAAGAGGTTAAATACCTAAGCAAAATACCTAAGAATTGCAAGCAAAATATCTCTCGAAAAACAAAACTTGTTTTTTCGGATACCTGGGAATATCTGAGAGGTACTATTTTGGTATTGTCTTACCTCAATTTGGTATTCGCATAACATTGTGGGAACAAATTATGGTATTATCCTCAGGTATTTTACCTCTTAATCTTTGCTCTCAAATACCAAGGCAAGTTATCAAGTTATTCGTTCCTGCTCGGGAAGTATTGCGAATTGGGTTATTCGATTTGTTGAATCGTATCGTTGCAAGGAGATTCTTAATTTCCTGTGGATTTTGCGTGAGTGAATACAGATCGGTGGCTCAATTTGGTCTTGCTATTAAGTGGAGCTGCATCCAAGCCAAGGGCATGAAGGGATGGTGGCTACCATACATACATACATATTCAAGGAAAAGAAACAGTAAAACTACTTCAAGTGAACTGTAAAACTGAAAATGTTACTTTAGGCAGTATCCTGTACAGCTCATTTCTGAAACCAGTTCACAAAACAGATTCACTTTCAACTAGCTAACTGTTCCACTCAGGCGCCAAAGCTCGTCTCCACACTCTTTCTTTCACCTTCCAACCGTCGCCTTCCTTTCGATCGCAATCGTTGTGTCGCGAAACAACAAGCGCCGAAAATGTATTGCTCTTTGATAGCCCAATAATCGGATGTTGAGAGGCATTAGCCGCGAATTCGTGACGGGAATGGCAACCAACCAGCCAGCTACACATCACCCTCAGGTGGGTGGGTGCCGAAACGATTAGTCCGGTGGAGTGCTGCGAATTTTCGGCTATTGTCGCCGATATTGGCAAATGAGGGGAATTTGTATGATTATTCAGTTGATTAGCTGCGGACGACCGACTGGCGGATTTTCGATTGCGTGTTCCTTTTAAAAAGGTTTAACATTGGAGTTGGACAATGCTTCGAAAAGATTCGGAGAAGTGGGGAGGTGGCGATGGGGAGAAGAATGTTGAATCGATAGAGAGAAGGTTCTAACTTTGGATTTAATAGCGAGTTGCATCTTCATTAGGTGTAATTGTTATGATTATGATCGGGATGAATATCATCATTTACGTTAGCTTATGATTGTCGGACAGGACGCGAGACGTATGCGACGACGGTGATGATAATATCGATGGAAATGGCACTAAGCCTGTAATTTATTTGTTGGAATCTGCGCTGTAATTTCCGACCTTAGAAGGGCTTGTGTCGTGAAGTTCGAATGGCTTTGTTGATTTGTTTAGTTTTTGTTTCTTGGTTTTGTTTTGTGCAGTTTCAGAAGAACAACTTAGCACTGTGGTCATGAAAGGCATATGTTTAATTAGTTATTTAAAAATAATATTAACGAAGGAAAGTTCATCAGAACTGAACCTCAATAATAATAATTCTCAAAAAATGTATTAAGCCTTCATCAACGGTTGACCTAAATGTGTCTCTTTAGAATACGGTCCAAATTGCATTCCTCGAGCAGTTAACTATCAACTGCAGCATTAAATATTCGCTACTGCCTTTTTGCCACCAACTTTGAATTTCTTCAACTCTTCCTAACCAGCTAGTCGACGAGAGCGAGATTTACTGCCCCAGTTTGGCATGTTGTCATGAAAACAAATTTAAGCTCTGATTCTTCTTTGATCTCCATTCATCCTTCCCCGCAGAAGCATCAGGAACAGCACCAGCAGCTGAACACACAAACTATGATCTCTGCTTATAATCTTCGGTCGAGCGCAGTCTGACGGATGCCGTCATCGTCGTCTTCGTCGTTGTTTTGCATCGCACCCCTCCGAGAGCAGTCGGATATGAAGAATCGTTTAGGAGATAAATTTTCGAGAAGAGAAGTTTAAACCAAACCGGCCACTTGTTTTCAAATTTAAAACGATTTGTTTTTCATTTTCATAGACGCAGTTTGGAAGTTTTCGGCTCTTGCTTCATCTTTTCATATTTGTGTCATTTCTTTCTGCGTCGCCGAATGGGGGGCGGGGGGTGGGGGGTAGAGTGCAGCACAAAACAAACTAGTTTTTGATTGACTTTTTACGACTTAGTTGGGTAATTGAATTAACGTTTGAAAAAGAAAGCGCCGTTTTATTGCGTTTTTATGAAATTTTCTCTTACCTAACAGTTCGATGCAATTAATCAGAATTCTGCCACCTGGTCCAAAAACGTCCTGGAAAAGGCATAGATATGGGCTCGATCGGGCAGGGTCTGTCCGAAACATTCCAGCAGCTCCGGGGATTTTTGAACCGATGTGCGAAAATCCTCCAGAGAAATAGCTCCATCCCGATCAACGTCCATCCGCCGAACGAGAATGTCAACAAGATCCTTCACGAACTCTTCGACCTCTTCCTCCTGGTGTCTGATGAAGCAGTTCCTCAGCAAAACCATCATATGCTCACGTCGGATCACACCTTCTCCTCCGATATCGTACGCTTGGAAGCTGTGTTCAATCTTTTCGTCCAACGTCCCTCTGAGAAACAAGGACAACATTTTTGACCATGATTCCATGCTAACAAAAGCCGTAACACCACCATCCACCGCGGCGCAGATTCGCCCAACTGTCTCGTTGTCGGATATCCCGAAAACACTATCAAACACCATATCCAACTGATGACGGGAAACTTGTCCTTGGCTCTCCTCGTCGTCTTTGGTAAGCTTGTGGTACATCAACAAACAAATCTCCAATTCCTGGTTCGTGAAATGAGTCTTTTTTGCCAACCGCCGCACCAGTCGGCTAACCTTGTTCAGAAAACGCATCTGCTCTCCGGCATCCAGGGTCAAATCCAGCGACATTTTCCGGCAGAATTTCCAACTTCAAAAATTTCCACACCAACAACGAATTTCAAAACCGAAATCTCAGCGATTACTGCGATCGTCTCGAATGTCGACAGAGGAAGCCATTCAGAACCTAATTTCACCCCTCCCTCCTCCATCATCCGCGTTCGGGCGTTCGGATCATCGCAGATCGTAAATTCCACTCGACCATCTGATTCACATTGCAAATGTAATGCCCTCCTCTTCCCTTCGTTGGAATCATCCATAAATTTTAATAATTTCATTATCTCTCAGCCCATAATTCACCAAAGCTGAATGGCAGTTAGTGGTTGGTTATGCATGGTTCTTCTTTTTTCCAGCTCTGGCATTCCGCTCCACTCCCTGTGGCAGTCAGCGGTGCAGTTTTCTCTGGCTGAGGGCAAACGCCACCACATCGTCGTCGTCGTCGTCGTCGTCGTCGTCGCAGCATAAGGCAAACAGAGCGATGCCTTTCGGCGCACATCGCCATGCACTCATTCTCATAGCATTCAAGTGAAGAGGTGGAGGGAAGCGTTGGGAACCACAGAGTCATAAATGCTCAAGCCAAAGACGAATATGTTTCTGGTCCTTTAGCTTGCCATACGCGGTGACTCCTAATATAAATAAATAATTTATACTCGCGTGCCTTGCCCGATGATCTTGCTTTAGATGTTATGGCCTGATGGGTGCTGGCTGCCAGAGTGGGTCTCATAAACTTTTTCAACGACAATTTGGACTATGTTGGCAAGAAGGCAATCGAGAAAATAGTAAATATAGAAGCATTAAAGTGACCAAATTCTTCCCAAAGAATGCGTTGCAAATTTTGAATTGTAGATCATTAGGTTTGTAAGATAAACAAAGGCCTGTGTTAGGGTAGTTCAAAGAACCAATTCCATTCTATCAAAATTAACGCATTTCAAAACCCGCTCTGATTTTTGCCCTTAAATTTGAGCTTAATGGCTGATAACTCGAACTGTATTGGTATTTTGGAAATAATATAAGAATAAGCAACAGAGTACAGCTTGTTTAAATACAGCAATATTCACTTTGTTGTAACAAAATGAGGAGTTATTTTCCTCGATCATTTACGTTAACCATTACTGAATTGCAACGGAAAGGGGGGAGCCGAAGCAAACTGAATCTTATTTCAAAATTCCACACAAAAAATGCAACACACACATAACATTGCAACTTCGTTGCTTTTTGCAACTTTTAACAGCCAACCGTTGAAATTACATAATACAATTGATTCAATTTAATAATTTAACATTTCAAAAAACAAAAAGCAAAAAAAAAAGAGGAGCAAGATGTATTCAGAGATTTTGTATTTCATTTCAATCTGAACTTTGATGCGAATAAGGTGCAGTTAAAATTTTATTTTGTTTCATGGAACTTTATATTTTTTATTACGGATTTGACATAATATTTTTTTTTTTTCGATATATCCGTGAAGTGAAATAATCTTCCGTGGAGTGATTTAAAGAACGCTCTCTGATTTATGGTTCAATATTCACTTGTTCTTCGAGGAAAATGTACGCGCCTAATGGTTTATCCGAAAAAGTACTGCTTAAAGCATTGAAAAAATAAAATAAAAATTAACTAGAATATTGTTGATAGAAATAATTAAATAATTAATGGTTCGAATTCCGATACTATAAGTATTTTTGACTTAACAGTCTGGTAAGTCAACAGTTACGGCACTGCATACTGTGGTTTCAAAGGTAGAAAAAGCTCTTTTGGTAAAAAAATAGCACTTTTTTCTTTCTTAGATATTGAAGAAGCTTTCGACAACGCTTCCTATTTGTCTATGGCTCGTGCCATGAAGAAAAGGAACTTTGATATGAACATAATCAACTGGGTTCACACCATGTTTGCAAAAAGATAAATCACTTCAGAGCTGGGAAGTTCGTCTATTACAGTATGGGCAACGAAAGGTGGGCTTCAAATGGTGAGTTTACAACTTCGAAGGCGGATGCGGCCGACCTCTCGTCCTCACAAGTTCCTACCTCACGCCTCCACGAGTCATATGATCACAAAAGACTGCCAGCTGAAACATGGAGACGCTGGCTGGAGTAGCCTGGGCAATGTTGTCAATCTGACAATAGCGAAGTGAGGGGGTGTGACTGAAGATCGTGTACCTTAAGTCATATTGTATATTTCCCATTCTCAATCTATTAATAATTTCAGCACGCATAAGAATCATCGGCATCGAAAGCTTTCAATTGGTAACTGTGGAAGTGCACTTGGAACACTGAGTTGAGAGCAGGCAATAAGCAATTTGTGAAAGCAGTAAGCTTAAAATGCTATGTATAATAACGCTTTAGAATCATCTTTGCATTCCAAAACCATGTAAGAGCCTGGAGCAACATGACAGCCATCAAAGGCTCAATTTGTTTTTCAGCATTTCAGTATAACATTTAATTTAAAATTATACTTCTAAACTTCAACTACTATATTCATAAAAGATTGGCATGAGCACATAAGTGTCGTGACCTGACCGAAGTTTTCAGCCTCGATTATGTTGCTTCACTGTTGCTGCTGCTACTGGTCCGTTGCTGCCAAAGTTCGTTACAAGAATGAACTGAATCAGCACAGCTAGCTGGTATTTATAGCTAACGGCCTCGTATGTCAATGCGTTGCGTTGGTTTTGTTTATTCTTACGAATTGAGGAGATTTTCGCATAGCTTACTACAAGTTTTATTTCGTTTCACGCTAAGTTGATTATATTCAAATCGAATGGTTATACCCAAATCGAGAAGTAAATTAATACTCTTAAAATCCTTCAAAACATCTTAACATTTTCTTCACATATACTCTGTATACTACAATAAGCAATGTAAGATTATATTTTAATATTTTTTTTTAAAGAAATTTTACAAAAAAAAACTATTTTTTTCAAAAATCACCACACCCACCTCTTCCCCCACACCAATTGCTATATTTGAAATGTTACTAAAACAGTATAAGGAAAACATATTAACATAGGGTAACGGGATGTTATGTCAACCTAGCTCCTTCATTCGGCCTATGTACCAAAAATGTCATTAATTCGCCGATAATCAACAAAATTATGTTCCTATCAGGATAACCGATTTATTTCAAAGCAGTTGAGACATTATTAATCAATTAATAGTTGCTCACTTCCGCGTAATTTTCGATTTCCTCAACTCTTTAGACAATATGACTTTACTGGTTAAGCTGAACAGATTGTCTACACGATCTTCGAATGATCTTAGTTTGCAGAAATTGAACCTATAAACCGAATAATACAGCCAAGATATACAGAAAATAGTCACACGTTATAAACTAACAGGTCACATAGGTAAAATAACAATGATTTAACAAGAAAACCATAGACCCAATGTTAGGAACATATTTTTTTCCACGTTCCCAACTATGGCTTGTTATATGGAAAGCGTAGTAAAAATGTTGTTATTGGTAAAATTTACAATAAAAATGTCTGAGTTTCGATAGAAAGTTTTCCATATGGGTCATCATAACACAAGCTAAAGGAACAAAATCTGTGTAGAGTGATTAACCAATTGTTGCTCATTGTTAGCTTCCCAGCCATTGTCGTACACCATACGTTTGAGAACACTCCAAAAAATTTCAATTGGACGAGCCTGAGGCACGTTAGGTGGATTGTCCTTTTTCGGTACAAATGGTATGTTTTGCTCAGTTAGCCAATCTAACGTTTTTTTCGCGTAATGACAGCTTGCAAGATCCGACCAAAACCTGATTTCGTCGTCAGCGTGATATTTGTCGATGAATTGCTTCAATTTCGGCAAGCATTGGCTGACATACACGTCAGAATTGACAGCTTTGGCCTTGTTTGGGCGTATCAAAGGCGCCGAGATACCCTTCGATGACATGGCTGCCCACACTAACACCTTTGGCTCATATTTCGATTTGCTGGCATATTTAACATCGTCTGGTGTTGTTTTAATGTTAGCAGTATAGAAACCATCGTTGCCACTCAATTCATGGTGCGAAAACGTGAAGTAAGATTCATCATCCAAAATTATGCACTTTCCATTTGCAAAATGCTCGCGACGAAGTACACGGCAGCATTTTGGTATTTTTTCGAGTTGTTGCTGTGTATATTTTGGTGCACGCTGACGTTTCCGATTGATTACGTTATGTTTTCTCAAAATCCGATGGACTGGCATGTTTGAAACCTGAAATTTTCGTGCTAATTTGCGTGTTGGTTGGCCAACCTTGTTTTCAGCGCTTGACAGCAGTTTTTTCGATGTTCTGGCACTCAATTTTGTTGGGCGACCACTTTTCTTTTTATTTTCCGGTTCTTTACCATCACGGCAATCTTTCAAAACACGGTATATTGTTGATTTTGATATTGGCTCGTCTTTGAACACGCTCAAAATTTCACTTGTACTAAGCCGTCCAAAAAGGTTGGCGACTTGTACTCGTAAATCCAGCTTGTACGACATTTTTAATGGAAACTACTGCGCAATTTGAGTTTGACAGTTCAGTAGGAACACAGATGAACGTGACAAGTACATTGGTTGACATCTGTGTGTTTGTTAATGCTGTCAAATAAACGCCTGAAAGTATTCCCAGGACTTATGTTACACATGTTACTACATGTCTTATAAAACAATATCTTTTTTTGAAATTTTATCTTTGATATTTGGAATGATCTATTCTGTTTTCAGCTTTTCCAGGACAAGAAGGATACTAATACATCTCTAATTTTTATTTATTTTTCAGTAACAATCCATTGGATGTATCATTTAAGTTTAAAATTTGAATAAATTAGCATTCTTGTCTATAATGATATCCTAATTTTTCGTGTACAAAATATACTAAATATTAACTAACACATAACGGGGGAAAGGGAGGGACCATCAGGGCACCCAAGTAAAACGATTTGAATAGGAAGCATGGGACTGCCTCCTCCCTCTTGTGAACATTTCGCAACACGAGGGCGGGCTCTTCGACCCCATCTATTGGGTTTATTCTGTCAATCGAGGGCTCGATTCTAGTGCTGTGAGTGTGAACTTGCTTTTGGAAGGAGATTCTTTTCCCTATATTCGCGGGTTTCACGTAAGTGTCTCTGCTTACGGGCCCACCCAAACGTTTTTGGCCCTTCATACAGGAGCTTGATGATCACAAACAATAATAGAATCCTGATCAAATCATTTTTCAGATTATTCCACTGCTATGGGAAGCTACCTTGCTACAATAGGTGGTAGTATTATATCATCATCATCATCATACAGTATGGGCAACGAAAGGTTGTCCCAAGGGAGGAGTCCTCTCACTACCAATGTGGTCCTTAATTGTAGACGATCTTCTAAGAAGCTTAGAGGAAAAAGGTTTCGAAGTTGTACGTTTTGCAGACGATGTCGTCATCATAGTGAGGGTAAAATTTGTAAATATAATTTCAGGGAGAATGTAATGGGGCCTTAAATTTACCCAATCTTGGTGTATAAATCCATGAATCCATAAAAAGTAGTAATTGTACCTTTCACTGGGAAAATGAGGTTTAGTCTAAAAGCTTTTCAGCTAGGTGGATTGGAAATCCATCTTAGTGAACAGGTGAAATACCTATGAGTGGAAATACCTATAATGGGATTTATACATCCATAATTCGTCCAAAACTAACGTATGCTTCGCTTGTGTGGTGGCCAAAAACAAAAACGGCTACTGCACAGAAAAGGCTGACGAAACTCCAACGATGAGTGTCCATTGCTTTAACGGGAGCGATGTGCAGCAGTCCATCAAAATCATTCGATGCAATTCTAAATCTGCTGCTTTTGCACGAATACGTGCAATTAGAAGTGGAAAAGAGTATGCTTAGGCTCAAACGGTTGAAAACTTTCAAGTCTGGTAACTAAGTCGGTCACCTGAGCATTTCACAAAACTTTCAAAATGGGCCAGTGATGTATTTGAATGGAGACTTGATGAAACCTGTGGAAAACCATGACATCTTTTACAATATATGTGAGATGTCATGTCATGGTTTCATAAAATTCTTCACAGACCCCCCAAAAAATAACAAAAAAACCGGAAGGAAAATATTCCCCCCCGGGGGAAAAATCCCCCGCGCCGAGGAAACCCCCACCCCCCCCCCCCCCGGGCAGTTTTTTTTTTTAAAAAAAATTTATTATTTTTCTGCAAAAAAAAAAAAAAAACACAAATATTTTTTTTTTTTTAAACACCCCCAGCGCCCACACAAACCATAAAAAATTAAAAATTAACCACCAAACTTCTTCCGGTTGCGGGACACTGTGGCATTGAAGGTAATAAAAGGGCAGTCGAGCTCGCTAAACAAGGGTCAAATGCACAGTTTAAGGAGTGTATCGAAAATAAGCTATTCACAAACTTTCTTTCAAATTATGTTGAAAACCGATATTTCATTCATACAAAAAATTGATCCTCTATTGTACGAGGTTAAACTTGAACATAATGAGGACCGGATGAAATTTAAGTTATTCCTTCACGAATTTTCGAACTTTTGATCGAATGCTCTTCATCAAGTTCCGGACAAGTGTTGCATCGCATTTTTTGGACGCTTGCATGTTCCCAGCTGCCTTACCAGTCTTCTTGAAGACCCTCTTCACGATTGCCCAGTAACGTTCGATGGGTCGAAGCTGAGGGCAATTTGGTGGATTGATATTTTTCTCAACGAAATCTATACCCTTTTCCGCAAGCCAATTGAGAGTGGTTTTGGCATAGGGAGCCGACGCTAAATCCGGCCAAAACAGTGGAGGTGTACTATGCTTCTTATATAAAGGCAACAATCTCTACTGGAGACACTCAGATCGATAGATTTCCGCATTTATAGTTCCGGTACCGTAAAAAATGGTTGACTTCAAACCACAGGAACATATTGCTTGCCATACCAGTACCTTTCGACCAAATTTCTCCACTTGAATCGACCTGTCCGCATTGCTCACATCCTCCCCAACGACGGCAGTAAAGTATTGTGGACCTGGAAGGGTTTTTGAGTCCTCCTTTACATAGGTCTCATCGTCCATCAAAACACATGCATCCGGACGCTGCAAAAGACGCGAATGCAATTTCCAGGCCCTTGTTGCTGCTCGCTTCTTCTGTTCTGCACTTTGTTTCGAGATTTTCTGCTTCTTGTAGGTCTTCAGGTGGTTTCGCCTCTTGATACGCTGGATCATTCCGACACTCGTTCCTGCTTTTTTGGCCAAATCACGTATTGACATTGATTTGTTCTTCATGATTAGAGATACCACTTTTTGCTCCAGTTTCGGGTTGGAAGAACCGAGTTTTCTGCCTCTTCCTGGTAGCTCATCCAAAGAATAGTGTTCCCCAAACTTATTAATGATGGTTTTAACACTCGCATGATGAATTCCAAACCGCTTCGCCAATTTTCGCATAGTAATACCCTTCTCACTTAGCCATGTGTCCAGAACCTTAATTTTCACTTCCTTTTCAATACGCGACATTTTGAAAACGTTGAATTTGAACCGCACAAACAAGTAAACAAAAGAAAGCTGACAGTCAAACGCACAGCATGCAGTGTTCAGAGCATAAAAAACCATTACAAATACATGCATACAATGCAAATGTATGTGGATAGCTTATATTCGATACACTTTTTATTGACCCAGAACCATTCTGCAGTAAAAAGGAAAAGAAATATTAGGAAAAACAAAGGATAATAACTTTTTGGGTAGCTACCACCAAGTGTAATCAAACGAAAAAGTTTATAATACCAAAAGTAACAATCAATAAAAAGTTTAAAAAGATCAATAAGAGCGCTCCCCCCCCCAGCCCCCACACCTCCCCCGAAAAAAAAAAAATAAAAAAACATTGCCCACGTACACAATAATATCTATCTTTCCCGTTACATGGAACGGGAACCCCCGGACCACCTCCCCTCCATTTGTAATCAAGGGAAAAGTGCAGGCTTAAATTTCTGTACAGTGGTTATATGCAACCTGAAGAAATTTGGACAGCGAATTCTGGAAAGGTGGTGGGCTTTACAAACTCGATTTTGCCTGGCTGGGAGACGCGTCTTAGGCTGTTCACTTGACAAATGGTGATCATGCTTTGAGATGCGAATAGTTATAGTAAACAGGAGAATACCACAAAAGTTCAATTGGCAGTGTTGGCGATGAAGCTTTGCATTTGGCAACTCTGCCAAGGACCAACCACTACTGATGAGCAGATATAATTAAGAGTATAGATAATAGCGGTAGACGACAATGAAGCTAGCTACAGATTGGTTCGATAGTGCACATCCATTTTATCATTTGCGAGAATTATATGTTTAAGTTGAATTTTAGGCCAGTTTAGTGCTAATTCCACTAATAGCTCAAGAAGTAGTGGTATTTTATCAGTGGACTGTTACACAGTACGCAGCGCTGATTACTCTGGTGAAAATCAGATCATCAGAACAGAGCATAGCGGTCCCAGGTGCAAGTGAGTGCTGTTAGCTACACCGTACGTCAGCATTTAAAAATCGTACACTAAAGTATGTACTAATTTTGCTATTCTTATGAAACTATATAATTATGAAACTATCTATTATTTCCTTATAAACTATTGTAGAGTGAGAAACGCGAAATCCAATGTTTTGTTTGCGGAAGATTTTCACATTAGGGTAAACCGAATTTGTAAGTTACGATCATTTATATTTCAAGCAACTGAAACTAACAAAAATATATGAATTACAGCTTAAAGCATAACGCTTAAAGAATTGGTGTATTCATTTTTCCCGAAAAGGCAGAATAGAATCCTTACAAAACCAATTTCTATTATATGCTCTTAGGAAATTCGGGTAGACAACGTTTTTTCTTCCATCTTATGAAGCACACTGTATGCTTATAAATATATAAACACTGAAGCAGCGTCGAAAATTTGCACTAGTATCATTTGTTAGCGATATTGTTTCGCAGCGAATTGATTAAACTAAAATTTTATTAGGTGCGCAACTAAGTTCTCGCTGTTTTTTGGTGAAAAAGGAACCTTATTCTGAAAACAAAGGTTACAAACGAATTATTCACAGTATTGCCCATCACTAGCTACGACTTTTTCCCATCTTTCTGGTAGAACGTGAATACCATTTCGATAGAACTGTTCGTCTTTTGATTCTATCCAAGAATCAAGCCATTTTGAGATGTCATCATATGAGTGGAATTGCTGACCAGTGAGACCATGTGCCATCGAACGGAACAAGTAATAATCGGACGGTGCAATAACAGGAGAATATGGCGGGTGGGGTAGGACTTCGCATTTGAGCGTTTCCAAGTAGGTTTTCACGGGTTTCGCAACGTGAGGTCGAGCGTTGTCATGCTGAAGAATCACTTTTTTGTGTCTGTGCTCGTATTGTGGCCGTTTTTCGTGCAGTGCTCGGCTCAATCGCATCAATTGAGTTTGATACCGTTCCCCGGTAATGGTTTCGTTTGGTTTCAACAGCTCATAATAAATAACACCAACTTGGTCCCACCAAATACACAGCATAACCTTCGCAGCGTGAATATTCGGCCTAGGCGACGATGTTGAAGCATGCCCGGGCAGTCCCCATGAATGTTTCCGTTTTGGGTTACTGTAATGAATCCATTTTTCGTCACCCGTCACAATACGATGTAGAAAACTCTTCCTTTTTTGCCGCTGGAGCAGTTGTTCACAGACGAAAAAACGACGCTCAACATCTCTTGGCTTCAAATCGTAAGGAACCCAAGTTCCTTGCTTTTGAATCATTCCCAACGCATGCAATCGCTTAGAAACGGCTTGGCGGGAAACTCCTAATCCTGAACCAAGCTCTTCTTGCGTTTGACACGGATCCTCATCGAGCAATGCCTCCAATTCAGAGTCTTCGAAGTTTTTTGGCCTTCCTTCACGCGGACGATCATCAACACTGAAATCACCGTTTTTGAAGCGACGAAACCAATCACGATCATGTCTGAGCTTGGTTTATGAAGCTTGACATTCGTACAACATTCGACCAGCACTTACTACTGGCGCCATCTATTGCTTAACAGCGGGAACTTAGTTGTGCACCTAATATCAAAACTTAACTTCGATATTCCTTTGCGGCAACTTAGAAGTAGGAACTAATTCATAACGAATCATTATTGGACGAAGTATGCCAAATATGGGCCATTAAATCAAATTATGACCACATATAATCAACACTGCGAAAATTTGTACTTAACTATGTCGAGGCAAAACTAGAAGAGATATTTCAACACCATACGAAATAACTTAAACTAAAAAAAAATATGAAAGCACTTTCTACTTAACCTAAGTTTTTTATGAACATAAACATTTTTGACGTAGGACTACGTCTGTGTTTTCAATACTGGGGTACACGTTCGAATTGCGAAAGCGTCATATAGGTTTTGAACGTTAATAACTAAGTCATTCCACGATTGATTTCCAAAATGTTTGCACCAATCGAATGGAAAATTTTCTACGCTTCGATTTAAATGTTTCAAACTACTGATTTTCAACATGCAACTAATAAAATTAACGCAAATATGAAGTGATGTCTTATAATATCGATTTTTCAGAGTAAATTTACCAAATGCACAGTACTTTCCGCGCACAGACTTCATATTTAAGTAACGAACGTCTCCTAGGCAGCCATGAATGTTATATAAGGGGTACACCTTCGCATTTTGGTTTAGTTTTCTGGCGGTCGTGGAGCCGTGCGCTGCCCAGAGAGGCGTTGGTGCAGTTGGCTGTTGTTGCCGATGCTTCCGTCAACCTCGCTGCGAGAAACATGGCTGCCTACGAGTTGGCGGGAAAAAGCCGCCCGTGACAACGAGACAAGAATCAATTCCCGCGAGATGAACCAAGAGAGAAAGTCCAAGTTCAATTGCGAACTGTTTCTCCCCCGTCAACTAAATCCGTCCTTTTCAGGACGACCAAATTAGTTTGCCAACTGAAGAGTTCGTTGGGATGAATTTTTCTCTTGTGCTGTTTGAAATTTCCATTACCGCGCCCCGGCTGAACATGGCATTGCTTTAAACGCCGCGTCCCGGAGTAAATGGCAAAGCGCTTTGAACAACTAATGAACCAACAGATCCATAAATATTTTCTACGCGTTAGAGATAGTGGCCCTCTCAACCATCGTAGAAAATACAACCGGGGCCGTATCATAATTAAGAGCCACCAAATGTTTTCTAAGGAGTGTACAATAGAATGTTCTTGGCCCTTTTCATGACTGACTTAAATCAATTAGCGGATGGCCCTGACGTGTATGGGAATTAGATTGCTGCGTAGTCCTACGTCACCTTTGCGCACAACCCCATTGGGCTGTACCTTGTAGTTTCTTTTCTAATCTGAATATACTATAGTATAAGGAAATTAAAAAAAAGAAACATTAGTTTGACGAAATAAATAAATACTAAAAACTAATCAATGATATTTTAAGAAGTAGAAAGTCGCGAAAATCTTCAACTGATTGAAGCAAAAATCTCTGAAATCTATCAAGAAATGATAAAGCTATTAGCGTTCAAACTGTTTCAGTTATTTTCAAATTGTCATTTGACCTTTTCCTGAAGGGAAAATTTTGCAAAAAAACGGGGGGGGGGGGCCCAAAAAAAATTTTGGCCCCAGTAAAAAAAAAAAAAAATATAAAAAATTCAGAGTTTACTGTATTGAAAAAAATTTGGGTGGCCCAAAAAAGGGCCGTTTGGTTTAAGTAATGATAAGGCCACGGTTGTATTTGCTATGATGTTTGAGAGGGCCACCATCCTTTTGGAGTGAAAGATGGTTGAGGATTAAGGGAATATAAATTCAATAATTATTGATCGTTTTGCTCATAGTTACAAAGATAATGTGTGGTAGATGTAATAAAGACTGTATTCGATGAAATTTGGACACACGCAATTGTTCGTAACTTTTTAGCGTGTGGGTAAAAATTATTGAAATTTTAACTGAATGTATTTCATTGTGTTGTGTCAATTGTGTAATGAGTTGCGTGAAAATCGGTCGAGTGATTTCAGTGATGGCTTCCAATGAAGAAATAGTGCGCCAACAAATTTTGGGCACTCACTTCGAAAACCCAAACGCTTCTCATCGATGGATCGGAAAACAGCTCGGAATCACACATTCAACCGTATCTCATGTGATCAAAACGTTTAAGGACCGTAAGACAACCAAGCGGAAAAATGGTAGTGGCACATCAAATCCGGAGAAGGCCAGGATGGTATTGAACCAATTTAAGCGTTATCCCAACATTTCGATCAGGGATGTTGCGAAAAAGGCGAAAGTTTCAGTTTGTTTTGTGCAGAAAACAATGAAACGTTCTGGATTACATGTGTACAAGGTCCAGAAGGCACCGAACCGGAGCGATAAACAGAACTCGGTGGCCAAAACTCGTGCAAGAAAACTGTTCGGGGAGTGGCTCACAAAACCGTTCTGCATTGTGATGGACGATGAGACCTACATTAAAGCCGACACCAAACAAATGCCAGGACAGGAACACTACGTCGCCACCTCTAAGTTGGCCGTTCCGGAAAGTGTACAGAAGAAGAAACTGTCGAAATTCGCCAAAAAATTCCTTGTCTCGCAAGCGATCTGCGGATGTGGCAAAATGAGTCAGCCCTTCATCACCGCTGGGACCGTCAACGGACAAATCTACAAGGACGAATGCCTCCAAAAATGACTTCTGCCCTTCTTGAGATCTCACGATGGCCCGATACTGGTTTTGGCCGGATTTGGCATCTTGCCACTATGCCCGGCCCGTCTTAGACTGGTACTAAGATAATAATGTAGTTTTTGTACCAAAAGACGTCAACCCTCCAAACACTCCGGAACTTCGCCCAATTGAAAATTTTTGGGCAATCATGAAGGCAAAGCTCGTTAAAACTCCAAAACTGATAGAAGATGAACTTGAACTAAAGAAAGTGTAGTTAAAAGTAAGTAAGCAAGTCGGTCCTATCATTGCCCAAAATTTGATGAAAGGGGTCAAGGCAAAGGTGCGGGTATTTGGGTTGGGAGAAGAAGTTCAATAAACCAATGATGTCAAAACTTAACACATTCCTTATAGAAGTAAAACGCTATCCAATGCGAATCGTTAATACAACAGACAACTGTTCATAGCAGTGAGTAATTGGAATGTACTTTGACAATGCTAATTGAGATTATCATGTTCGAAAACCAAAATGTTGTCCGCGATAGGGAATTTCTTGATACTTGCCGGAACTCAACATCCTCCAAAACCGACTGAAGAATTTATACACAAAATACGTTTACCTTTTTATTTGTAAAATTTTAAATATTTGAGCAAAGCAAGAAATGGCTGTTGTGGGCACCATCTAATCCAGAAATCTCGAAATCAATCAAGAAACGATCGAGTTATTGGCGTCCAGTGTTTAAATTTTCCATGACGGTAGCCATTTTTTTAAATTTTTCTTTGGCATGCTACTGTTGCCGTAAGCTTGCT